>APFE030773388.1:274969-299439 GCA_000404065.3 Pinus taeda
AACACCATGATATAAGGTGGAAACCCAATGTGGGTGAAAACCACCTGCTACAATTTGTTTCTATCTTCCTTTAATAAGAAACTTCTTTTACAATGTATTGGTGCAGTCCTTTACCAGTACACAAGCTTCTACCTGCATAGGGCTACAACCTTCTTAGCTCTTGTACTAGCCGTTCCATTTACTAGTACGTAGGCGCTGGCCTACTGAAGGCTCCAACCTTCACTCATTTTCGAGCTGCTCCTGGAAGGGAGCTACAACCCCCTGGCTCTTGTATTGGCCAATATGTTTACTAGTACGTAGGTGCCAGCCTACGATCATCCAGGGACCACGTTTCATGCATTTTCATACTGGATCCATAAAACAATCACCAAAGCAATACAACCTGCATCATCAATCTCTGAATCACCCAATACTGAAACCCTGTCAACAACACAGTCTCCAGAACACAGAACAGACTACATAACTCTGCAACAACACCCAGATCCAATAGCAACTTCAAATATCATACTTCATACTGTATACGCTACTTGTGTAGAAATTTTGAATAATTTAACACATATTCAACAGAGATTATCCTGATCATGTTCTATTGCGGAAAACATACACAATACATAAGCTCTCTACGTTGATCATCAATATAGCAGCATCAATAACAATAAAACATCAAGAGCATTCACACATTAACACAGTATGTATCCCGGGGAAAGAATCTCGCTAAAAACCCCAACTATCTGTATATTAATGATTGAGTCATGTAAGATTACATAGCATAATACTTCTCACAAGTATCTCCACCTCTGTTACACACAATACAACTCAGATCTGAATCAATCACAGGTTCAAATCTCTTCCGCCGCCATGCCTGCCTCCTCTGCGCAATCCTGTAAGAGAATACTGATGAATGGCTGAAGAAAAAACGTATTTGACTTGGATATATCACACAATACTCATTGGCAACTCAATCCCACTGATTGTGCAAATCATCATGCACATCTATAGTCACAACTGATAGCAATCTGATCCTCTAACACCTGGCCCTGCTGAACTGAACATGCACTGACATGCAACTGAGTTAACTGATGTATTCATTAGTTGTATTATGAGTTAATAACTTGTGAATTAATTAATAACTAATTCACCCAACTCATCTCTAGTCTATTCGCCAGTTAGACTAAATACAACCAGTTTAACAAAGCTAAACTGAACAAACTCCATCAACTGCACCTCCAGTCCACTAAACTCAACTCACTTGTTCTAACTGAAGTCCTGCATGCAAATATTAGTCACCCCATAGGTAACCACGTATTTCCTTCTGGGATCTGCATGTACCACATCCGTAGCTCATCCTGAAGTGCTCCAAGAGAATAAGACAAAGTTTATAGTCTAAATATTATTATGAGCTAATAATATTTGACTGTTCTATATTTAGACTGAGCAGTCACTCCGCTGTGGTCTAAAAATAGAAGTCCATCTATTTTTTCCAACTTGATCAATCATCCATAAATAGCAACCTGCAACCCATAGACATGATCCATATGTCTAAAAATAGACATAGTCTAAAAATAGACTTGCACCAAAAATAGCCTGCGGGCCCACTTAGTGAAGGCGACTCCTTTCCACTAAGCTCCATAATCTTGCAATCTCAACAAGCATTTCTTGTTGCACACTTTTCAACAAAATCTTTGGATTTGAAAACACATATAAAAGATGTTGAGAAGATAGAGAATTGTTGAATAAGTGGAAGAGGTGGGTGGAAATTAATACCCACCTAGATTAGTCTCCCACTAAAAAGAAATGGTCTCCATTACATCAAGTTCCCTCATGAAATGGGGAAGATTTTGTTAAATGGGGCTCCTATTTAGCCACTTTCTTCAGTGAAGAAATTTCCCTACTTTGGTAACATAATAAAATTGTACATTCTATTGGTTGGTATCCTTTATATTAGTGTCCATTGTTTGATCCACTGTAGCCTATTCACTTTAGTCAAGATTGAGTTATGTTGGGAAGAATTTATTGGTTCACTTCGAAGTGTCTAATAGAGGTAGAAAATATGGTCAAAGAAAATCTACATTAAATATTGGGTCCAAGCAAAAAAAAAGGGGAATACTCAATTCAAAATAATTTTCACCCATAGAAATTGTGATTGTGTAAGGCCTATATCATAGTATTCTAATCTTCTTGTGGCAACCTATGAAGTGTTATTTTTCTAATGCAACCAATCCTTATGAAACTTGTGTGGAACTCGATGTTGTTCATGTTTATACTTATACTTGGGATTAAAATTTTGCAGGATAACATGAACCTGTTATTGGAGGTGTTGGATCCATTCAACAAATTTTTCTTCTCTATTTGTCTCAGTGTGAGCTGGGGGGGGATTCTGTCAGTTAAGATGCAATGAAAAGAGCTACATCCACTAGGTTCAATGGTTGGAACCCCAAGAACACTTGAAAAGGACTATGGAAAATAAAGCTATGGAGGGATCTGTTATAGCTATGATGAACATATGGAAGGATTTCATCCCATTTACATGGATGGTTGGAGTTGTACATGCATAATATATGCATTATTATCATATTTACCAATTCTATTTGGGATGTTAGGTAGTCGATTTGGTCAACTTTGTATCCATCAAAGACCATATGCTGGACTAGAAGGTATTGAGGAACCTACTATGTCAATCCAAAATAATGGTTTGAGATAAGTGAAAATGAACCCAAACATGATTAAATAAGATATTAGTAGTATCTTTAGTTTTGATATAATCTTGCATGGTGCCAAAATGGCCATCTTAGAAAATTGTTTGACAATAATAAATGCACAATCATTACCATCCTTGGTGGAGGTAAAACCTACCATGTAATCCAGGTAGATTGAATTTGAGGGCTTATCTAGGGTAAATAGAGGAGTGCATAACCATTGATTCTTGATGGTTAGTTTAGCAATGATACAAGCAATACATGATATGATATATTTGTGGACATATTGTTGAAGATTTAACCAATAGAAATATTTATAAATTATTGATAATATCTTCACCACAACAAAGTTCCTTCCCACCTAAATATAATGTTCCTCCAAAACTAGCTTGGCATGCTCACTTGAGGGATCATAAAGGTGACCTAGGTAGCATAAGAATGCATCATGGATATGGAAGTATCAAAACTTATTTTCCCACGATTAGTGTTTGGTATGTAGTAGTGAGGTTAGAGTCACTAATTGTATAATTTTGGTGACTTTAATGAGTCCCACAAGATTTAATAATTTTGGTCAGTGCCACAACCAAGGGTTGATTGAAGCAATCCACAACATGGTTGGTGATACCCTTCTTTCAATTGATGTTTAAATGGAATTGTTGTAAGTATGTTGACCATTTACTATGGTAATCATTTTGTAACTTTCCTTGTGTTTACATGAGTCATAAATGCCTATGATCAATGTGATGATTGTATTCTTCCCAAAAATATATTACTTCCATTGTCAGTATGCCTGCATAATGGGCACATATCCTCTTCATAGGTGGTTTATTTCCAAACAATATCAAAGACTATTTCATTGTGATAGGCCACTAAATTTCCTTGCTAAGTGAGGAATATATTGATACCATATTTAGGGGCATATGTCTCAATCTCAAATGGTTTGTTGTAGGTTTGGTAGGGTTAGGAATAGTGTGGAGAAAAGTTAGTGTTTGGGACCCTCAAATGATTTCTATTGTGACTCACACTAAGAAAATTTTTCTTTAGATCCACCCCTATTCACTTGACTTAAGGACTAAAAAATATGAGAGAACCACAACATAAACCTTTGGTACTAAGTTATCAAGGCCCAAGAAGCTACAAAGCTCTATTAGAGTCGTCGGAATTGGCCAACCTTGAATTAGTTGGATCTTGGTTGGGTCCACATGCACCCCATTTTCATCAACAATGTATCACAAATATTGAATTCTCTATGTTCCAAATGAGCATTTCTTTAGATTGACATACATTGTATGTTGTTATAGGGTGCTTAGGATGTATTGAACATGCTAAAAATGTACCACCTAGGTTATATTGAAGAAAAGGATGTCATCCAAATATACAACAACAAAATACTTTATGAATAACATAGGATATCATCAATCATCCTCATGAACATTACTGGAGCACTATTCAATCCAAACAACATGAGCAACCGTGACTCATAAAGGCCTTCTTTATATTTGAAGGATGTCTTCCATACATAAATTTGTTGAATTGGAACATGGTGGTGGATTGAATTCAAATAAATATTATTATTGAACTTGGAACACTTAATTTAATCAAGAATATATTTAATATAGGGGATATAATATATATTCTTGATAGTGATTTTGATTAGGGTTATAAAATTAGTACATTGTCTCCATGTCCTATTCTTCTACACCAACACAATTGGGCTCCCAAAAGGTGAGGAGTTTGATCGAATTTGGAACTTTTGGATGATCTCATGAATCTAAAATTTTATTTGCTCATTCTTCAAGAGTGAGCATCTATATATTGGACCATTGGCTACAGAATCTCTTGGTATCAAGTCAATTGAGTGTTTGATCTAACAGTGTAGAGGCATCCAAACAAGTGAAGTGAAGATATCTTTGTATGGATCTAAAAATCTTGTACACCTGATTTTGTTGCATAAAGAAGCCTCATGTTGAGGATGTGATGCTCGTAATGACCTTTCTTTCATCTTCTGGATGAACCATGAAGAGGAAAAACTTTCTAGTCTAAGAGATTACCTTTCAACATTATTTTTCGAGATCAACAAAATTGCAGTACTCAGATTAAATATTATACCCTGTAGAGTTGACCTCCTAGAGGAACAATGGCACTATATATATGGAACTCATAAATAGAATAATGTTTCTACATAAAAGGTTATCCTCAATTAACATCAAAAACTTTAAGTGGGGAAACATCACACAGTACCTCATCTTTGAAGGACTTGATGCCATAGGATCAATGGTATTTTCGACTAATATGGATGTCTTTTCCATGGCTCAACCAATTGATGGGCCTCCAAAATAGATAAATTATAAGTCTCATCAATCCACTCCTAACACAAAAACTATATTAAACCCACCTTTTTCACTTAATGATGCATTTTCCTAGATTATTAGGTCCTTAAAAGATTTCAATTTAGTTTTCATATTTTGTGTGCCTTAACATGTTTGTTGTGCAAGATTTGAAGATATTTTGCATATGTTACAAGGAATCTAGCATTGGAGATATTTGTGGTACGTGTTCCTTCTAGTAATATTAACTTAAATTGGCTGGATGAGGGCATTTAATGACCCTACCTATTGCTCCAAGGTGGACTAGGGATAAAATACCCTTTTATATGATTTTGTGGAGGCAAATACAACCCTTCTCTTAAGGAGGCTTCTCCCCACTCTTTGTATGAATAAGAGGTTCGAGTAGCCCAGTAGAGATATAGAGAAGAGTGTGAAGAATAGGAGGAAATATTAGATTTCTATTTCCAATCAAGTTTGGCAGTCCTATAATGTGAAAATAATTTCTTAAGTAATGAAAGTGGTGTTCTATCTCAAATCTTATTTTTTCTTACCTTTAAGGATTATGAGCATCCTTAGGTTAGGTTCACCCAAGTACCTTTAGACCCCTCTTATAATTTTGTTAGTGTTATGCTTTTATTCATTTTCTATCATTTCTAATAGTTTTCTTTTTCATAGCTCTCGTGCATGGTTAAATAAAATATTTGCAAACAAATATTTCTTATATTTTACTTTTGTAATTGACTGTAGTGTAGCATTGGTTAATTCCATTTCACGCCTTCATTCACTTTATTTAAGTTTCTTTTTCAAATTTTATTGTTCATTATTTTGTTGTGTAACCAATTTTGTAGCTATAGGAAACACATAGAGTTTGGTTTCACTATGATATATTTGCACCAAGTTGACTTAAATATTTGATCAGTCTGATGGTTTCATTTTCTACAATCTCATGACCTCCTCTCATCTCAGACCCACATTCTTCTTGGTTTACATGCTTGTTGGATTGTCTCTTTTAGGGAAATAAATATTCATATAACAACAAGTAACTAGCCCTTCATTCTCACTCAACTTCACAATAAAATCAGGGTTTGAATTATTTGGAATATTACAACATGTTTGAAACATTTATAATGAAAATTGGAAGTACAGATACCTCATATATGTTTTTTTTTTCAATTTTCTTACGAAATCTATTTTTTTTTTTTCGCAAACTAGGGTCTTGATTCACAATCTTTCATTTTAGTGTGCTTTCCCATTTATTACAAATAGTATATAAGTGTGTGTGTGTGTGTGTGTGTGTCATTCAACAAGTGTTCTTTATTTCATTTCAAATATCATAGATTTGTGTGCCATTACCTATTTTGCAAGTCATTTTTTTCAAATGTATTTTCATGTAGAATTTATTAGTTAGCTTGGTCTCTATGCATCTAGCCTTCATTTTAATTCTTTAACTTGAATAAGTATAAAAAAGAGAAAGAGATAGTGCCTATTGCACATGCAGCGATGACCCCTCTTAAGTTTCTATGAATGTCATGTTGATAAGTAAAGTTGATACCCTTGGGAGTTGTAGCATTGTTGTTGTAATATTGAGGGCCATCACTTTTTAGCACCATTGTCAGGGAGGTGTCAAAGTACACGCTACCATTTTATTTAGTTGAATTTATTTTTCTTTCATTTCATCTCCTATAAAAAGAAAAAAACCACATTGACATATTCTTTTTAGAAAATACAGGGAAATTTGTTTTTTCTTTTATTCCTCAAAGAATTAGGGACAAGATAGGAAAATTTCTACCAATAACCCCCCATACTTACCGCATATCATTCCATCCTTGTAGAGGACCCAATAATAGAGGACATTTGGAAAAAGAGAGAAGTGGAATCCATTCTCCATTTTGAAGACACTTTTAGACTCTTAGGGGAGGAGAGCTCACATGCTTTTCAAAGAATATGGCAAGGGTTGTTGGCCCAAAGGTCACATTGAGAGGGGGTAGGGGTGAATCAACATGAGATCAATTTCATAATTTAACAATCTTCCTTAATAATACATCCATATCATAGTGAAAAATAATAATTATGCCATTAGTTATATCTATGTATCATCATATCAATAACATGACAAGAAGCAATAAAAAATACAAGAGAGTATCACATCACAAGGAGACACAATTTTTTAGGTGGAAACCCAAATGGGAGGAAGCCACAAAATATTCCTCTACTCAGTTTTTAATTCTTTTACATCAATTTGTAGGTCCCAAGCCGTGGGAGTCAATTACCCCCAAAATATGTAATATTCCACTTGCAGCAGGCTACAACTTGATTGAGGCTTCAATGTCAAAGATGCAAGAAGCTACTCATAGTAGGCTCCAAACTGATTGAGTATCCAAGCTTAGAAATGTGTAGGATCTAACCTTCTCTAGGATCCAACCCAATTGAGGTTTCAACCTCCTTCCTCTACTTCCATTTGGACCTCTATGTCATCACAGTTTTTAAATTGGATCCACATTCATAATATATTATGGGTAATGGTCTAACAAATACAAATGATCACTATCACCATCTCTTCAAATACAACATTCTCTTCTATACAACCTACAACCAATATCTCAACTATAATAACTATCATAGAATTCATGTCAATCTCTACTAGTAGCTTTCATATTATTGTCCCTAAACTATGGTCTAAACATAACTACAATATGGTTATTGAAACTCTTCCTTGAGACGTGTTAACCTGTTGTATCCAAAACACATGCAACATACATGTAACTTAATCAATCACATATATGAGGTATTGATAATTAAATATGAGTCAAAAAATTATCACATATAGTTGGATACATGCGTCTTTGAGTCTAGATCATTCAACTTCTTCCAGATTTCGGTTTGGATTAATAATTTCTTTAAAAACCGAAAAATACCATGATTAGCCATATTCAAAATTAAATGTTCAACACAAATTCACTTTCCATGTGCATTCTAGAATTTGACAAGAAGTTGGCATTGATTCTACAAAATTTCCATCCAATTTTGGCATAGGTAACCATAAGTTGCAAAAATTACTACAAAATGGTTGAATGTATTAAAAATTAACGAACCATTTAGCACCACAGGTTGAACTCTCGACCACCCACATATTATTTGAACAACTTACCAATTACACCCTCAATGCTCGTTGGTACATTGTACCACTCTTACATATTTAATATGAAGTCACCATGTTCAACAATTTCCATTGACCCTTCAGACCTATGTGGGTCCATGTGGTTATGTTGTGTTTGAGCTTGTCAATTATTAGGGCCATGATGGAAATGAATTTTCTCTCATCCATGGTGGAATTAGTGCATGGATTCAACCACTTTCTTGTTAAAATAAATCATAAAAAATTATAATGGCCTCATGCTCAACAATAATGAACTCATTAGAAACCAATGACCTCACTCTTAATGAAATCGATCATAAAAAAATGTTATCGCTCTCAATGAACTCGGTCACAAAACAAAACAATGGCCTTACCCCCAGTCAGAAAAACATGCCTCGTCCTTAATGGAAATGAACTCATTCACAAAACAAATGATTCACCCTCAATGGAAATGAACTCAGTCATAAAAGACATGCCTCACCCTTAGTGGTAATGAAACAAAATAGTGGCCTTAGCTATCCTCGATGACAACAAAATAAAATAATGACCTAGACTCACCCTCAATGACATGAAAAAAATGGGCTCATATAATTCTTGGTGGAAATTTCTTTTATAACATAACAAATCAAAACAATTGCCTCTACCTCGTTCCAGTGACAATGACCTCGTCCTAGTGGAAACGACCTTTGTCACAAAATAAAACAAAAAAGAATGGCCTCAACCTTGTCCCACACACAAACCAAACCAGAAGAATTGAACCAGAATAACTTCACTTTGATTCCTAGTGTATACACTTCACCCAAATCTTAGATGATACTACATCGAGTGAATGTTGAGTATGTATAAACATGAATTGTGACACCATATATATAGAGATTGGCCATGAAGGGGCCAATACTTTTTTGCGGAGAATTCAAAGTTTTATAATAAATTTAATGACTAGTCCAATGTACCATATAACAAAATGACATGACCTAGACCTTAGGGTCTCTGATAAACCTACTAATGAAATCATAATGATTTCAATCATCCATGTGGAAACTTAAGAGGGGTGCCACATGTCACCCAAATTTAGCCTCTTTCCAATTCCAAATCTATGATTGGAAACTTCCATGTGGCATGGCCTAGTGACGACACATGTCACTTGCACTGACAACATGAAATACTATGTCATCTCTAATAATATAGTGCCACATGCCATCTTTTGATTTGAGGGTTAAGCTTCATGTTACCTCTCTTTAATCTAGCCATTGATATGTTGGGAACACAGGTGTTTGATCTTGAACATCCACGATGTTAAGCGATGTTAAGTAGTGTGTTACTTCCCATAATCATGGTCGTGGACCTATTGATTCCATGGTGGATCTACTCCAAACTTGCACGGTCTTTAACAATTTAATATTTTTGGTTTGACCCTATAGTTTAGCATTTGATTTTGCCCCAAACTATTACTTGTTTTCAACAGGCCATAACTTCTCATTTGAGAGGTGTTTTTATGAGAATAATACACAATTGGAAAAGTATTAACGAGTACTACACAACAATAACATTTTTAAGAGAGTTTGAACATCCTCTATTCATAGAAAACTCAAATAAATTCAAGTACCCATATCCATAAGTAATGAGACATTGCGAAGGATCAAGATATCATACTACTTCATGAAGGGACCTATTACTTTTCTGATCATCAAGGCTGGTCCTGCTACTATTATTCACACATCCCCTTTGACATCAATGACATTTTGTTGTGATTAATGAAAAAACTATGTGAAACAATCTCCCCCATTGTCATTTATGGAAACACCCCAAGACATTGATGGTCATTGGATGTCAAAGTAAAGTAAGGGCTCCAAGTAATGTGCTGAAATATCTACCTACTACAAGTATTTTTGAAATGCTTTCCAACTCTCTTGAAGACATAAATGTCTACAATATTTCTCCCTTTGACATCAATGGAAAAGGTGTCACATATATCTATAGAAAGTTTTCATGTGGATGAACTTATATGAGTAACTCATCCTGAATTATCCTGTGGATCTGTCATAAACATTGCCTTGTCTTTCTAACTTAGAGTCTTCCCTTGAGACCATGATTCTGCGACAAGCTCCCCTTGAAACTATTCTTCTACTACTTAATTGTAACTGTTCATGTTCTCCCCTTGAGATAATTCTACCACTATTGTTGTACTCACCCTGATATCATGCATTATTTTTACATTGGTGATATCACCATATTCCACATACTCCCTTGATAATTGCTTCTTTAAGTTTTGATATAACAAGTTATTATTATTGAAGAATATTTCTCCAAAATATTAGATCTAAGGGATCAGATCTAATCAAGATCCTCCTTGACATCTCGTCCATCTTCCAGAACTAATAGGAAATATTTCTCTGTTGAACCATCTAGAGTTAAATCTTCACTCTCGAGCAATGTGACCTTCGTTGTGACATATGTGACATTCAACAGTGCTCTTCGATATATGATAAGGCTGATTCATCCTCTTTATTTAGGTCACATCTCTCCATCTAGGTATCTAATCATATCCTCTATACCTGACCATGTCATTGCTCCAAAAATATTTTGCATTATGTCTAGACTTAGTATATGAGTAAGAATAACCAAAAACCTTGCTTTGATACTTGTGCAAAGAAGGATATCTTGATCTTTTGAGGATGCCTCTTGGAGGAATCATGGTTCCTTGCTATCCAACCTAAGTATGATGCATATTCATTTGTTGATTCTTGATACCTGTACCATTATTCTTGTGGCTGCTTTGTAATGAAATAGGTTCATTTTATTTCATGAATCATTTATGGATCCTTATTTAATATAAATCCTTGTATTCTACTCTTTTACTGAATGTCCTTGACAATCACTAAAATCACTACCACAAAATAGGCCATTAATGTTGGAACTAACATCAAAATTTAGTGTTCTTGAGACTATGAATTCGCTTCAATTGAGAATGAGAAACTTGACGCAAAATGGTGTCTTCACTTCAACGCCAGAAACAACGTCAGGAATAGCGCCAAGAATAGTGTCAGGTTGAGTGTTGGGAATAATTTTGGGTTTAGCCCTAGGTTTAACATGAAGAACTATTTTTCTTCCGGTATGGCATCATAAATAACTTCATCAATGGATTCCTAATTTACGCCAAGTTATGCTTCCATTATAATATCATTGTTACTTTTAGTTTTTCTTCTAATATGACATCACTTGTTGCATCTAGATTTGCTTCCATTATGGAATCTTCTTTAGATTCTAATATGGCTTCCATTATAGTGTATTTTTTTGCTTCTAATATTGATTCTATTATTACTTCTTGATTTGCTACTTGAATGGCTTCTCTGTTTGCTTCTTAGGGAATGCCAAGTTTGGCTTCTACTATTGTTTCCATTATTACTTCTTTATTTGCTATCTTAATTTATTTTGTTTTTCTTCTCAGGTAATGCTAATTTTGGCTACTAGTATTTCTTCCATTATTACTTATTTCTTTGTTACCTAAATTGGTTTTTTTTTCTTAGGTAATGCCAATTTTTTCTTCCAATATTTCTCTTGGTGAGCTTCTAGTGTGTCTTCCATTATTTCTTCCTTTGTCAGTAAAAATTGATCATCTTCATTCCATATGAATATCACAGAATGATGGAATTGAACCACAAAAATCCTACTTGTAAAGAAGATGCTATTGTATTGAAGTAATACCCTTTAAAGAATTAAACTATAAAAAATTATACCTTGAAACTTTATAAATTGTAAATTGTGAAAGTTTCAATAAATTATAAAACTTTGTAAAGTCTTGGAATTTTTTTTTTTTCTAAATAAGAAAAATAGCATTGAAGCTACAGGTCCCTACTTATGGTTATGGAATTTATGAAAAGTGGGTGGAATGAAAAATAGTTACGTATATGATAATCAATATGTTCAATTGAATATTGTTGAGTGTAGTATGGGGTAGATTAATGGACCAACATTTAATGTCAATAGAAGGTTTTTGGACTTCAAGGCACGAGATTGTAAATGCTAGAGAAATACTTTAGAGACCTGCAAAACAAAATCCTAATTTGTCTAAGATTTATTTGCTCACACCTTGGAATTCCTACAAACACTAGTCAATCCTACAATCAAAGGAATTCATTAGAAAAAAAAATGTTAATTACTACAAACATTAATCATGTAGTATAATAACAATTGGAAGAAATCCCTAACTATCAATAACTAAAAATAAAAACCCTATTTAAGGAGAAAACCCTAATTGTTGGCAAGAAAAGCCCTAACCACTAATTAACTGGGAACCTGATCACTACCCACTTATTTAATTGAGCAAGCCAAAGAAGTTGTCTTATTGAGCTAAGATTCTAATCATTCCTCACGCCAAGAAAATCACACAATAAATGATAAAACCCTAATATCAATCCTACACTATTATTCTATCTTCACTCAAACTGTGTTTAATCAAGGAAACATAGAAATAGATAAAAAATTGTCTAAGGTGCCATTAAAATTCATCAACTGTAAGTATTTCATACATGAGTAAAAATAACCTTTCTCTAATCAAAACCTTATGTACCCTAAAAAAATGTTTCACTTCCTCAAAATAAATGACAGATCTAAAAACACTATTTCATCAATACTAGTGCAAGAAGGAAACCAAACATAAAGAGCTCTCTAATTATATGAACATGAACGAATTCTCAATAAATAATCACTCTTAAATGCTACTGGCATGAAGGGAATACAAGTAAATACACGTAACTAAATGAAGGCATTACAAGAATATGGCACACAAGTACCTGAAAAAATTACAAGTGCAAAATAGTGAATCGACCTATAGATAACTTAAAAGATTCCAAATGTATGGCCTCAAATATAGGAATTCAATAATACAATACTCCTTCTTGTCAAGCAATGTTGATTAATAGTTATAAATGAAAGAAATAAGTATAAATATTAGATTGGTATGTTGAAGATTTCAAACTTTGTAGGTCAAGTAACAATGATGTACAAATTATGAAATTGTAATGACCAAATTTGTCGACTTTGATTCTTATCAAAAGAGGTCAAATGAGAACATTACAGAGTTTTTATTAAGAGCATATTTGATAGTTCCAGGTCACTTAATGTATTAAAAATTAGATCCACAACTTCTCCAGCCTTAATTAGGCTACAATTCCTTACAAGTTCAAACAAGTTGTAAGGGCATCTAATAATAGCCATAGGTCTTGCAATCTAACTCAAGATCCAAATTGTTATAGAAGTTTCAAATGACCAAAAATACATTATCTTATATATGTATGAAGAGATATGGAGTTGTGAGTATAGCTCATATCTAATTGATCTCCATAAAACCTTAAACCATAACTTACAATAGAGTATAAAATAAATTACTATCCTTAGAGCTGAATAAGAGGTGACTACTTGTTGGGCATGGAATCCCCCCACAACATGTTTTAGGGCTTAAAGCCTAAGTTTTGAGTTGTTATTATTGTAAAAACTCCGCAAATTGGGGGCGCAGAGTGTGAATTGTATGTTAGAGTCATAGGGTTGTTCTCCCTAAGTTTTGAATGTAGTATCGGCCTACCCATGGTTCACGGACCATGGGATTGTATAAATAGAGTGAGGCTCTAAGTTGTAAAGTAACGAAGTAAGTGAACCAATGGATGGAGTCTAAATGATAGCAAAGCGTAGAGCAAGAGTCTAAGTGTCTTGGATCGTAGTAGTAGGAAGAGGCTCTGCAGTTGAGTACGCAGAGGCCTAGTAGAGCCCACAGTTGAGTGCGCAGACCCCTGCAACTGAGTGTATAGGGTAGTGTAGAGTCTGTAACCGAAGGAAGAAAATAATAAAGAGAAGTTTTATCTCCATCTTGTGTATCTGCTCTGAATTATTACATGTTTTATATTACTTGCAATTATACTATTTATTTACTGTGCGCACTTACATGAATTGTGAATTTTTTTAAGAATAACTAAACGTGTATAAATAAGTTTATTTAATCACCTAATATCGATTGTAAGGAGGGACTTGGGTAATAACACTGTTCAAGCCTCGGGTAGGGCTATGCGAATATAGCATCTTCGGCTGTGAGATATGAGTAAGCACGCGTAGTGACGTGCGCATGGGATTGAACCATGGACCACTTGGAATCATCAGACATCTCCAGGGTATAGAAACCTAGTTCTAGCACCCTCCCATACTACTTCGGGTGAGGCCTGAGTCTGCACTCTGCGAACTATTGCCGAAAGGGCCAATAGTATTAAGATTTGTTTAGCTAAATCATCTCTGAACCTGGGTCAGGCCCCAACAAGCCAAAAAATGGTTCTATTTCTAGGATTGGGATCTGCATAAGGGATGTCTGGTGTCGTTTCATTGGAATCCAACAAAGAAAGAAATTGAAGGGTGGTTGGACAATAAAATTCACGAGTTCGTGATGCAGGAAACCAGAAATCCACGAGTATCAAAGGAACAGTGGTTAGAGTGCTACTTATGTATAGAATTCCATGAAAGTTTCTTTACATCCTTCCCCTCTGAGTTGTACGAGTGGATCACGAAGCTAGTAGGCAACCAGGGAAGGTGTGGGCTCGACAAACCGATTGTGTGGACTCTAGAATTAGTGTGCAGACTAGAAGCGTCAGAAGATAAGATCGCACGTGATGTGGACCATTGGCTTGATTGAATTATAGGGGGATTTATCATTGAGTTCACGGTAGTTACGACCGTCAGCTACAGCGAGGTAGAACGTCGCTTCCTCAAGGGATCGCGAGAGAAGTAAATTAAATATTTGAATACCTGGATTAAAATGCTACTGTGTGAAAAGCAAGTTATGTGAATAAATTAATGTTTGGGACTACATGAAGTGGGAAGATCTATAGAAATGGAAGTAGCGAAGAATTAGAAACTAGTCCCTTGATTTCACCCTTGTGGGAGAGCGAGGAGGAGCTCGCGAAATTTTCTCCTAGAAGCACGATCAATCTGATAAGGCAGCAAATTCCATGCATACCACCCCCACCTACACCACCACTAGATTCACCATTGTCAACCCCATCTCCACCCACACCACCTTTGCCACCACCACAGTTCAATATGGTGAGTGCGATCAAACTGCTGGTATTCAGAGGACTAGGGAAAGAAGATTCAAACCAATTTTGGTTCGTAGTAAGGGTGGTATGGGAAGCATAAGGAGTCATGGATGATAATATAAAGAAGGCTACGTTGGTAAGCGTGTTGCAAGATTTCACACTAATGTGGTACATTAAGCATTCTAATAATGATCCAAATGTAGGGATCACAGATATCTAGGCTGCACTGAACAGGGAATTTAGTAGGCAAAAATCGGAGACACAATCGATTATCATGTTTAAGGAAATCACAATGCTTCTGGGCGAGACCCCATAGGATTTGGACTAGAGACTAAAGAGTATGATTTGTGAAGCCAACATGACCTTGATAGATGGAAAACACCGCGCATGGTTTGTAGCATCACTAACACCACATTTAGGGACGACGTTGTCACAACAAAAGCTATCCACCCAGGCCAAAGATTTGGAGATTGTAATGAGATTGCATGAGACCCATATACAATATCCTTGTCTGGGAGTCCAAAACATCCATGTGCAACTGTAAAATTTGTGTCTGGAAATGCAGAGTTTTAAACAGGGTAGGACAACTCGGCCAGAGGTGCGCGAGGAGGTATGGTGTATAAAATGCAAAGGCCAGGGGCATGACAAGGACCACTGTCTAGTTTTCATGAATTACTTGGTGGGAGGAGGGCCATTGCCATTAAGAATAGATGCACAAGTAGGCCCAAGCACGCTGCCTACATTATGGTGCGCAATTTGTCAGATAGGATGAAAACATACTACGGATAACTGTCACCTATTGTAGAAGTATACACAGATGTCCCAACAATTGTTCTATAATTTTGCAGGTTAGTGGGCCATGATGAGCGCACCTGCAGAAGTTACGAGCTAATGATGGATCAGACCCCAGCCTATAGAGTGTAGACCTAAATGCGAGCCCTTGACCCAAATGTAGGGATGAAACATGTTGGATTTTAGGGGTACGAACAAGGTTGAGGTAGAATGGGACTAAGAAGGGGTCGTGGACAACTAATCTATTACAATTGTGGAGGGTCAGGGCACTATGCCCACGATTGTATGAATTTGATGAGAGCATCACACTTATATTATACCTAATTTTATCATGAGATGGAGGACTGCCCTACACTAATAGCGAGGTTGCGCGATAAAGGAGTACTCTAGCCTCCCCCGACTCAGAACCTATAGATGATGAGGTCTAAGCCACGCGGAGAGGACCTAAATGTAAACATATTGCTTTGAAGTGGTATCACAACTGGAGATGACAAAAGTGAGCAGCCAAAAGAAAGTGCGTGGGTTTGCAAGGCTCCTACAAAGGAACCTGAATTTGACTTGGAGCGCACGAAGGAGACATTCATGGAATCTAAGAAGAGGTTCGCGGAGGTCTCCACTTCAGGTAGTAAGGATCAACTATAACCAGGGATGGATCCTTCAATGCTCACTACCTTTTTAGAGACATGCATGAAACAACTGCATGATAGTAAGGCTGTAAAAGGACTATAGGAACTTATCACTAGGTGCGCGGGTTCAGGAGAACCACGTGTAGTCTGGAAACTTGGAAAGCATGCATTACGAACAGGAAGGGAAATGAGATTGATTGTGCAAATCGAAGAGTACGAAATGGATCAAGTAATTCTAGACCTCGAATCGGACGTGAATGTACTACCGAAACAAACATGGGAACACATGGGCAAACTTGCGCTATAATGGTCTACTATTCAATTGCGAATGGCGAACTAGCAGAAGATCTTACCCATGGGAAGATTGCAAGGAGTAATGGTGGATATTGAAGGTGCGATCCCGTTGGTGGATTTCGAAGTGATAGAGATTTTCGATGATAGAAATCCCTATCCCATGCTATTGGGCATAGATTGGGTCACTAATATGAATGGAGTCATAAATATGAAGAAGCTTAAAATGATTTTTGAGAAAAAGTCACTACGCGTAGTAGTATTGCTAGATCTTACCAAAGGAGCACGATACACTGAACTAGTGCGTGACAATGATAGTGATGACAATCTCGATTGTATTTATAAGATAACTGCGCGAGAGTAGGATTGGGTGAATCCAACAACAGACGGTAGGATTTTGTGGGAGTGCAAAGCTCCTGCACTTCGGATTCAAATGAAGAAATAGAATGATGGCAAAATCAGTTGCACGAAGTAGCCATGCTCAATTGCAAAATGATGGTAATATCACTGTGCTATGTGACAACAGAGATAAGGGATCTACCTAGGTATGATGGGTTGATAGCGGTGGATGAATTTTTGAACAAATTTGAGAGAAAAGTGCTAGAACAGTAGCGTTTTGATGCTCTGAAATGCGCACTGTGTGCTACACTTGCAAGATGGTGGGGTACGCACCAACAGAATTTTGGGGATTGGAGCGAATTCAGAAGGGGGATGCTTATATGATTTGGAAAACCCCAGCTCCGAATGAGAGCCGATTATGAGGGAAAAAACAACTTGCATGCCTGCCTTTCCAGATGGGTACAGACATATGGTATGCAGCCTGCAAAAAAGCACACCACTTGCAAGATAGAAAACAGGAACAAAATGCAGTGGCATGAAAGAAGAAGCGTGCCAAATATTATCTGCAAGGAAGCATTTGAGAGGGTGTGCGAAGTGTTGAACAAGGTCCACTAGGTGAGACGCACTGACTGGGACCTGCGCATACTAGCGGTTCAATGGGCCTATAGGACCATGTGCAAAACCCTAATTGTGAGAGCAATTCCAAGGTTGCATATTGAAGCAAGGACTGTAACCTCTGAGGAGCATGCAAAGATGAATCCTCACATAACAAAACCCATATATTTGATAGTGCGTGAATACCAGGGTGAAGAAATCACACATCTATGTGAAGTAGAACATATAAGACTTTAGGAAGAAATTTGACAGGGACACTTTAGACTTCACGAACTTGAAAAGGACCGGGTACGGCTAAGGAAGAAAGGAACTTTAATGGATGCATAGGTCAAGAGGCTAGAAAACGAAATAAAGGGAGCATTTCTTGTCGATAAACCAAGAATGGCAAGGCAAGGTGCATACAATCATACTAACAAATTAGAGGACTATCGACGAGAATTAGTTAGTCTACTGCTGTGGCTAGGACGACATATCTCCAAACGCAGTAACTAGGGTATCACATTGCAAATAGTAGAGCACGCAGTGCGGATCACCACAATGGCAGATAAGGACTCTCCATGAACCATCAAAAAGGATAGGATGGGGCCTTGTACAAGTGGTGCGACCACCTAACTAGCCATAGGAAGGACAGTCTTAGCACTCCAGGCATTTGAAAGGGAGTGTGGGACTATAAATTATTCTTCTTGGAAGCTGTGCGCTCTTAGAGGTGCATGCAGGAGCAGAAAGTCACAGGGTTCGTGACTGCACATGGAGGGTTGCACTGCCACGCGGGTTGCCTGGGAAGTAACCATTGGTGTCACTATTCATGAAGATATTTTTGAGTTTAGGCCAAATTAAGTGGGTGACATGCATTTAAGATGAGAGTTATGTGCAATATTTGGGAAAATTTGCCACCAAGGAAGCATTGATGGCTCGGAATTGGGGGGAACAGTCAAATTTTAATTCAAAAGCGGCTATAAAACTCAAAGGGTTGGCCAACGAAAATCACTTAGTAATTTTAGAATTGAGCCCTTAAGCAGAGCACAAAGTATTGAGAACCGAGCGATAATTAAGCCCCTAAGTACGCGAGAGACAAAATACTGTGTAGAGATGATGACAACCATTAAGGATGGGTTGGGAATTGACGAAGGAAACGCCAACAAGGCCGCATAGACACCCATGTTTAGGATGTTCCTGAAGGTGCTAGGGTTGTGATAGAAATCCCCAAATCACTGTGGACACCGAGGCTGAAGAAGGATAAGCAGATAGTGGGACCAGTATGCATGTCCCCGAGGAATCCGCAGCACAACAAGCTATCAATGGAAGAAAAGAGGAAGGCAGTCACCATTGAAACATATGAGGAGGAAGAAGATTTGCAGACCCTGATTGCTACTGCAAAAGAAGAAGAAGATGTGGGGGAGAGCATCCAACTGTTGCGCTCTACAGTGAAACTACGCACGTATGTCCCTCTGCAAAAAGGGAAAGCAACAAAGAGTTCGCTCCAGACCCCGCTCCTCCTCGATGGCATTGTATTTAAGGGATTGCACCTAGGTCACGTGACCACCATGAAATTTGAAGACTGGGTCCTCGGGACAGTGAGATGTTCCTGCACTTAGAGATGGAAAATATGATGAAGTAGAATATGGAGGGGGTGGTGATAACGTTAGAGCCGTGAAAATGGCTGCTCAGTGTGGAAAAGGTCAGGTTGCTGCATTTGTTATGGATACCAAATTTCCACCACGTGCCCATCACCACTTTCGTCATCAGGCAGCTGCTCTGCCTAGTGCATGATGGGTATCTATGGATGGAGGAGCCTATTCCCATCACGGAAGACCTCATCCACTGAATTTTTTAGCTTCCTTGTAAGGGAAAGGATCCTGCGATGGTAATCGAGAAAAGTAGTGATTTGGTTCTCGCAGAGGCAATGAAGACAAAGTATAAGCTGGAGAATAAAAAGAGGGGCCACCAAACTCCTGGCCGGTAAAGTGATGAGAAAATGTCGCGCCGATGAGGTACTAGCACTGGTGGTCGCATTGGATGAATAGTGCATGAAGGGGGTCTAGTTCAACTGGGCCGAGTTCCTTTACGAGGAGTTTTTGTTAAACTGTTGTGAGGCTTAGGATTAGGGTAAGACCTTCCAGAGGCTATAAATTACGCTTCACTCTGGGCCACCAAGGACACAAAACAGGTTCGCGATACGAAAATTTTCTAGGTGCTCATGGAGGCGAGCATCCGAATGTGGATCAACAGGAGGCCATGCCTGTCACCTATGGTGCACAATAGTCTGCAGATTTTGTAGAGTTGAAGGTGGATATACACAACATATACATTAGGGTGCGAAAGGATCCAGAGCAACAATGGACAAAGCTACCATTTATAGCCACTAACGACGCGATCTTTACTATATTGGTGACATGACCTCCCGAGTGGCACACCCCAGATCTAGCGGAACTAGAGAAGGAGGCCACACAAAAAAAGAAGGATGATGCCAAGATGTGTGTTACCCAACTAGCCAAGAGAAGGGGAAACCAAAAAGCAACAGTAGAGGTAAGGGCAATCCACAAAGCAACACATGAAGCCGTGGAGCAAAAAAATGCCGCAGAAGCAACAACAACAGTGTAGACAGTAGAGGTCGCAATAGTAGAGGCAGAGGAGATCCAAGAAATGTCCTTAGGGCAGGAGGTAGAGGACACAAAAATAACAGAAGGGAGAGTGAACTCAAGGACCGCGTCCACACATCTCAAATTGTTGTGCATCATAGAAAGATTGGGTCCAAGAAAGAAGGTCAAGGCCTCGAAGCTGGCCATTGGCCCAATCACCTTAACTGAAGGTGGTCTCCATGACATTGACGAGATGGTCCATGATGTCACCAGTGAAGCCCTCCAAGAGTTTATGATGGAGCACCAGAGTGTGTTGGGGGTCCTCAAGGCACAACTGTAGGAGTTAAAGGTGCGGTCCCCTCAGAAAGGTATCCTATCTACCCACGTCCTAGCAGGTACTTCAACAATAGAGTAGATGTTGCGCATGAGGATGGCCAACACAATAGTATTACTAGAGGGAGAGTTAATATCATCAGATGGGATGGAATGAATGAAAATTAGCATGATGAAAGGCCTTAGCCTTAATCTAGCTGTCCTTCCCCAGGAAACACTTTATCAGTTGTAGGATGGAATAAAAACAGAGTTGTGCCCTAGGGAGAGCCACACGATCCAAGTTCTTAGTGAACATAAGATCAATATGGATCAGCTCAACTTGCAACGTGACGAGTTGGTGGCACAGAGCCAAAGGTTGGTGCAGATGGTAGATACACTTGCTGACGCATCCTAGAGTTGGCTATCATAGCAGATCTACTAGTAGAAGTGCAGATTCATAGTTTGGCAAGTGGATTCCATGATGTGAGAGAAGAGACAACAAAGGTTTAGGTGGAGCTGGACCTTCAAATTGCTGAGCTACGGTTGAAGGCGCAACCTTCCACTCCCCTAGAGATCGGAGAACAACACGCCAACGCTATTACAATAGGGTTGGAAGAGATTGGAGTTGCAGTGCGTGACTGTACCAACATGTTGGAATAGGCGCTTGAGGTCCTGACGACATTGTAGGAGGACCCCAACATCTAGTGGTTGGAGACAGAGGCATGCAAAATCTAGCAATAGTATGACATCATTAGAGGGATTGTGCAGACAGTAGTCCTTACTCAGTGACTTGCAAGGATGTAGCAAGCCAAGGCATTAAAGGAGCAGGTGGACATGGAGGGCCATAAGGAAGCAGTTCTCAAAGCACGCATCTAACCACATATTAACAAAGCCTTCACAATCACAACAGATATTAAAGGAAAGCTTATGTAGATTCAAGGGATGCATGCACAGATGTAGTGCAGCATGCTGGAAATAGAGGTCTCAGAAGGGAGATTGTAGCAGGTTCAGTAAGCAGCAACTCAGTGTGCTGCAAACATCAAGACCGTTTGGGACCAGCTGGAGGGACTCCGTGCCAATAGAGTGACTCGAGGGCGAGTCATGATGTTTGTGTTGGGGGCCTATTGGGCATGGAATCCCCCCACAACATGTTTTGGGGCTTAAAGCACAAGTTTTGAGTTGTTATTATTGTAAAAACTCCATGAATTGTGGGCGCGCAACGCGAATTGTATGTTAGAGTCATAGGGTTGTCCACCCTAAGTTTTGAATGTAGTGTTGGCCTACCCATGGTCCATAGACCATGGGATTGTATAAATAGAGAAAGGCTATAATTTGTAAAGTAACGAAGTAGGTGAACCAATGAATGGAGTCTAAATGATAGCGAAGCGTAGAGCAAGAGTGTAGGTGTCGTTGGTCGTAGGAGTAGGAAGAGGCCCTACAGCTGAGTAAGTAGAGGCCTAGTAGAGTCTTTAGCTGAGTGCGGGGACCCCTACAGCTGAGTGTGCAGGGTAATTTCGAGTCTGTAACAGAAGGAAGAAAATAATAAAGAGAAGTTTTATCTGAATCCTGTGTATCTGCTCTGAGTTATTACATGTTTGATATTACTTGCAATTTTACCGTTTATTTACTATGCACTTACATGAGTTGTGAATATTGTTAAGAATAACTAAACGTGTATAAATAAGTTCATTTAATCACCTAATATCGGATGCGAGGAGGGACTTGGGTAATAACACTATTCGAGCCCTGGGTAGGGCTGCACGAAGATAGCATCTCTGGCTGCGAATTACGAGTAAGCACACGTAGTGATGTGCACACAAGATCGAACCGCAAACCACCTGAAATCATCAGACATCTCCAGAGTGGGGAAACCTAGTTCTAGCACCCTCCCATATTACTTTGGGTGAGACCTTAGTTTGCGCTCCGCGGACTGTTGCCGAAAGGGCCAGTAGTACTGGAATTTGTTTAGCTAAATCATGTTTGAACCTGGGTCAGGCCCCAACAAGCCAACACTAATATAACTTATGGTCACTGCTCATACCAGAGGTACATATAAAATTTATTGGAAACATTCACCACATGATTTCCATATATTTAGCATGAAACAAATCCAAACTAGACATATATTAATAATTTGTGCAGATCTTAGAGAAGATAAAGCATAAAATACACCCATGATTATTAAGGTTGAAAATGAATCTTGACAATTACCACTCCTTGACGAGAAATCACACACACCTCGATAGATCAACAAGCCATTAAAATGGATAATGTACAGGAGTCGTGCCAAGCTGGGTTGGTCAGCCCCAAACCAACTAGCTCGCACCCTCTAGGAAAAACTTAAATCACAGGATGCAATTATTCATTGAATACACCAGAATATAGAAAATGAACTTATCATGAGTAATGTATTAAAAGATGCTCAAATTTTTACATTTGAGGCCATCTACTCCAGGTTCAAACCAATAATACAAGACTATAATAACATCCTCTCCCCAGCAGAGGGCCATGATTAATCTTTTTATACATGTTACAATATGAATTTAGGCTATAACAACCCATTTATTCAAATCTTAGCATGATTAAGAAATTCTCGAAAATTATGCATTTTTATCAAATTGACCTTAATAAACCTCCTCTATCTCCCATGACATAACAAACTTTGGAAAAAAAGTTTTGTCCTACTCAATTTTCTATACCGTGAACAAATTCCATGTCCCATAATTTTCAGACTCAACCTCATCTTCACATAAATCGAGTAGGAAGTTGGTTGTTTGAAAATTGTTCTGAATTTGGGTTGAATAATCAGTTAGCTTCTGAAATCCATCTGTATTACTTGGGTGTGTTTTGACTCATACTTGGGTGTGTTTTGACTGATGTGGGAGTATGAAAAAATCATTTCGAAGACAAACCATGTCTCAATTTTCTCTTAGAAGTGCGCCAATATGTCAAACCCTAAATGTGTGAAGGAACTCTATTGTTGGTGTAGGAACTACATAACTCATATTAGTGATTCATAAAATTTGGAAATCATACATAAACAATTTTTTTTATTAAAATAAAATTTAACCCAATTCTTCATTTTTACATAAAAAATGTGAGGAAGTGCATGGTAAAGGGGTCACAAACTAGTAAAACAAAGGGGCTAAAATAAGACATCATAGAGGAAAAAATATGTATTAAATATGGAAATTCTGGGACCTGGAAAATGTTGGGTATATGACCAAAGTCCCACATTGACTAGAAGTAGGGAGGATCATGGGTATATAAGGATGGACAAATATCTCCATTGGTATGAGGCCTTTTGGGGAAAGTCCAAAAGAAAATCCATGAGGGCTTAGGCCCAAAGTGGACAATATCATACCATTGTGGAGATATGTGATGTCCAGAGTCTTTACAAGTGGTATCGGAGCCATGCCCCGAAGTTAGCCAAGTGGATGAATCCTCGGAATGCCGAACGAAGGTGGTGGGCCCCAGTAATATCACGATGGGATCCGTGGATGAGCTCGGTAGGCGGTGTGCTCCAGATTCTTCATGGATGTGTCCTGGTCCTAACACGGTGAAGAGGAGTTGACCTGGGATAGAGCAAGCTCTCAAGGCAGGTGGTGTTCCATGTAAGGCGTGCGCTTCCAACGCATTGGAGTGGAGAATCCTGGTTGGTCGAGAGGGGACGGATGGATA
>APFE030773388.1:307368-346415 GCA_000404065.3 Pinus taeda
GGCTCTGATACCACTTGTAAAGACTCTGGACACCACATATCTCCACAATGGTATGATATTGTCCACTTTGGGCCTAAGCCCTCATGGATTTGCTTTTGGACTTACCCCAAAAGGCCTAATACCAATGGAGATATTTGTCCATCCTTATATACCCATGATCCTCCCCACTTCTAGTCAATGTGGGACTTTGGTCGTATACCCAACAGAAAATACTTAATTAGAAGTGAAATTATGAAGACATTTATAGAGTATAAATGAACTATACTTATCAAACCTAAAATTTTCATTTACCCCAAAGGTTGACTTCTCACCCTTTGAATCGTGTAAATCTGTTGTGACAGCATAAAAATATACATCTAGAAGACTGATTTTCATGCCAAAAAGTAAAAAAAAGAATGAGTATATATGATGAAATTATAACGCCCCCCCTTAATTTCTTGAGTTCCTAGGAGGTGGTTGCTAACTAGACCCGACTCCTGAGATGTGACAATGAGAATGGGGTTTAGAAGTTTCTAAAATTATTTTTTATTTTTTCTCCAACAATATTTAAAGTTGTTAGACTTATTTTGTAACTACTTTAGATGAGCATTGTGTTACAAAGTTTCATAAGAATCAAAGGTTCATAAACACATAAATACATTATTGTTTTAATAATTCCCATCGTGCACTTATATATATATATATATATATATAAATATATATATATATATATTAATATATATATATATATATATATATATTATATATTATATATTTTGAATTGTAACATTAGCAGTAAGAACATATTCTCAGGCATTAAATTTTAGTTCTAAAATTTACAAGATAAATAAGGGTTGTTGTCAAAGTTTCTAAGGTAAGCTTGAAAGCCACTAGTGACTCTACAAGTTCTTCCTTGTCTATGTTTCATATACACAATCTCTTAACAACTTACAAAAAGCAGATACAATACATATTGTCACTATACATAGGTATAAGAAATTGAGGTTGAAACATGAAATATGATGGTTGTTATATGAGATTTATGATTGCGACAAAATGATCTCCTGTAGATTTGGTGGCTAACTTAGAACAACAGAGAGACAAGAAACTCAATTCTTTCCTTAAATTAAATAAATGATGATATGAATCCTACCTGAAATCTGTCACCGACTTTGTTCCTTATTTAGCTTGAATGCTCCAATTCCAGTTCTGGTTGCCAAAGTTAGAACCTGCACAGTCAGATGACATAATCCAAGAAACTACGAGATCTTTGAAGTATCATCTATATACTCCATTCAATAGATCAACATGGTATTTAAATACATGAAATAACAACATCACATATAAGAAAACAAAGAATTATTTGCATTAATATACATGGAAGGAGTTTAAAACCATAAATAGGTGTTGATCTTATAGAAGAGCTCCTCTAAGGATGACTTGTCCTTTCCTTGTCAGAATTTGCACCTCCAATCACCCTAAATGCATGGAATGAAATCTCTCACCACAACAACATAAGGGTAAAATCACTCTCCAAAAGCCAATGCCTTTCATATGGAAGGCTGTAAATATATATAGGAGTGGGGTATGTTGGGAGTTCTTATCCAATTATGAATATAAGGTTTTGGATCCACCTTTGATGGTAGGATGGGATCAAAGGATAAGGGATGGAAACTCCAAAGTAGGGTAGGATAGGATCCAAATGTTTTGTCTGAGGTAAATGGATGTAACAAATTCTGGAAAATTCTGGGATAGGAGGTTTCTAGAATTTATCTCTTTTTTCAAAATTTCTATAACAAACATGGATGCAAAGGGGAGAAACTTGTAGGCGATCAACGCAGGCTAGGGTGCATTGGTGCTAAAACTGGCCTAGATGATGCAGTTTCAGGTAGAAACTTTGGGGAATGAAAGAGGCATGCTTAGGGCATTGTGTAATGATGATGACAAGGGGGAATAGGATGTTTATTGATCCCATTAGGAGGCCTATTTTTTGGATGTTAAAAAATGGCTTATAATAGAATGCCCTCTAAAGCGCAAAGTGAGAAATGATGATTGATGACTGAAATGATTTATCTTGTGACAAGTCGGGATCACGAACAACCGACGAACATCATTTGTTACAATATATTTTCATCATGACATCTTTGTTGCTAAGGGAAGTATATCCATGCTCAACACATAAGCTAACATAACATGTACAATGATCAAAATATGTGTCTAAAAATGACAAATGGTGGATCCATGGTTGGATGACTGTTTGCATGATCATGGCCATCATACACTGTGATCTCTATAGAACTCCTAAAATCACATCCCAGATGGATGAAACTAGATCCGAGGTCTTCTATATCCCTCACACAACCAACCAATGTATGAGTCTAACCATGTGAATCAATGAGATGAGGTATAACATGGTAGACACCATTTGATTATTGGTCAGTGATGTAAGTCATTAACAGACGCGAGAGAAACCACTGATGATGTTAATGGCTCTCAAGGTACTATAATACAATCCATATGGTGTGAATTAATGAGTTGATGTCAAACACCACACATAGTATTTCAGTCAAAGGCCATTGATGTAAACATGTCGCTGAGAGTGAGGAAACTTGACATTGATGTATGCAAGTGCCAAGGTACCAAGGTTGTTTCTAAGTCAACTTCCTCGATAATGTGCTAATGTCAACATGAAGCAAACCATTGCAGGAGGGCCTTGATGTATCCCTCATCAATGACACTTAATGATTATCATGACCCAAACAGAACAATTTAGATACAAAACTGGATCTGGAATGGAAAACATGGAATGAAGGCTTAAGAGTATTGGAATGGATATCAACTGAATGACTTCTCTTGAACAAAATGGTGACACTGAATGGAGTTTTCAACATTGACCCAAAAATGAAATGAAGGCTCTAAAAATGGTATGATAATCAAAAGGCAAGTAGATTAACTAACCTGACAACCACAGGGATGAAGCGGAAGAGTGTCATGTTCAAGAGTGACTCACTGCCTTTAGCAAATGGAATACCCTGTTTTCCATATTTCCCCAACCATACTGGTCATGACCTATTTATTTTTTAACAAGCTTGAGGAGAATAACATATCCTTGATCTGTAAGATCACCCTTCGGATGAATTCCTCCATGTATATTTAACGAAACTTGAGAAGGAGAGGTTTCAACCTTGTCATGTTCGACAATTCCATCATTGTTTAATGTTTTAACGAGTCTAGTGCAGGTAAAACTTGACATATTTTCATTTTTAGGGAGTTTGAAAAGGAGGAAAAAAAGAAAATTCCAGATGTCCCTTTTCGTAGATAGTCTCTCATGTCTGAAAAGGTAGAAAACAATACTCAAGATAACCTCTTAGCCATGTTTTTTTAGGTATTCCTCTTTTGTAGATAATCTATCTCAGTCCAGAAAATGGTTAAAATTATATTCATTATACGTATTTTCATTTACTTTTCTGAGTTGGAAAAGACAAGTGCTCAAAAATATTTTCATATTTTTGGAGTTTGAAAAGAGCTGAAAGATGACTCTTCCTGCAGAAGCGAGTGTTATAAAGGGTAGAAATTGTTTCCAGTCATGATTGAACTACTCAAAACATGCAAAGGACAAGAGGATGGCTAATAAGATGACTCATCACAGTGGTTCCTTAGGAAAGGGTAAAAACCAAGTGAAAGTGTATGATTGGCCAACAAGATGGTAACGATGGAATAAAAAAATCAAGCCTCATCTGGAAAAAATGGGTGGATAAAAATGGCAACCATGAGGGATAAAATGGGAATGGCTTTATTTTTATAGAAGTTTGAAACATGGGAAACACTGATTCAAATTGGATTCATTTTTACACAAGCTTGAAATAGAGAAAAACAATGCTTGGAATAAGTTTGCATGCCCCCAGCATAATGAATCAATTAGAGCTACATGCCCGCCAAGCTTCACTTTATGCACCTAGGTAGACTACTAGGTGCTAACAGGTGGATGGAATGAAGGTTTATTTACGAGATGAAGTGAAAGACTCGACTGGGAATTTATGATATCTAATAAAAGTCTCTAATTGAAAGGGTATTTGTTTCATTTCTTAACGAGATTGACACAGGAAAAGAACTATGCTCATAGGAAATTGTTTCATTTTTTAACGAGGTCGACATAGTGAAAGAAGTATCCTCACAAAAGCTTGTTTCATTTTTTAATGAGTTTGACACAAGAAAAGGAACTATCCTCTGACACCTTGTTTAATTTTTGAAGGATCTTGACACAAGAAAAGGGACTCTTCTCCAAGGACCTTGTTTCATTTTTTAAGGAGCTTGACACAAGAAAAGAAACTATGCTCCAATCCTGATCATGGCCTTTGAGAGACCATGGCTTCCAAGAGGTTCACATCATATTGGAGGACAAATCTCTAGAAGGGATATATATCAAGGGATCCAGTGGAAAGATCATACCCCAATGCCCCAAGTATTTGATTCACCATATCACCTACTAGATCCAGGTCGAAAGAAGCTGCGTAGATAGTGATTTGCTCATATTCATCAATAGGTACGTTAATGGGATAGGTTTTCACATATTTCACCCATGTTGGGGAAGATACCACTTGCATATAAGGACAATTTAGGGAATTTGGTTGATTGGGAGTCAAATTAGGACCCAGGAATGAAAGTTGGTCAATAGTCACAATTCTTCTTTCATGTGGGAAACACACCACATGAAAGGGTGAAGAGATAAGAGTTCCCATGACATAAACACAATCATACCCAAGGAGTAAATTAAAATCAAAAGGGACTTGGACTACAATCACATTGATCTAGATAGCTTTTCCTCCCAAAGTAATAAGAAACTTATGATGAATCCATAATGGTTGATTGGTTCCTCTATTAAAAGCCAACATATTTTTGGTAACAGGAATAAGCTGTGGAGAACCTAAGGCTTGCCAAGTAGTTGAGGACATAATATGGACATAGGAGCCTTCATCTATGATTGTTCAAGGTATGAACACATTATAATCCTATACCATAATATGGAAGGGCATGCAAGGAGGAAGATGATATCCTGTCAGTTGACTCCAATCAAAGGAAGTGAAAATACTACTTGGAGGGTGTGTCATGGGAATGAGAGAATTATCCCCTTGTGTTATGGGAACATGAGAACTTCTCTCTGGTGTTGTGGAAACAACAAGTATTTCCCCCTGTGTTGTTGGAATGGGAGGACTGTTGGGCATGGAATCCCCCCACAGCATGTTTTGGGGCTCAAATCCCAAGTTTTGGTCAAAGGTTTTGTAAGGCTTCACGAATTGCGAGTGCAAAGCGCAAAGTATAGGTTAATTCATAGGGCTGTCTACCCTAAAGTATTGTAATGTAATGTAAAGTCACGTCTAGCTACCATGGTTCATGAACCATGGGATTATATAAATAGAGTGAGGCTCTAAGTTGTAAAGGTAGCTAAGAATGAATTAGAGAGAAGAATACGAATGATTCGAGCATAAATTAGGAGTCTAAGTGTATTGGGTCATAGTAGTAGGGAGAGGCTCTGCAGCTGAGTGCACAGAGGCCTAGTAGAGTTCGTAGCTAAGTGCGTGGACCCTTGCAGTTGAGTGTGCAGGGCGGTGTCGAGTTTGTAACTTTGATCGAAGAATAATAAAGAGAAGTTGATTCCTATTTTTGTGTATCTGCTTGTGCATTGCCTTCTTTACATTTATACTTTTTTATTTATTGCACACACTGATATGATTGCTGAATATGCTATAATAATCGTTAGTCTTACACCAATATGTTAAGTAATCAGTTAATAATAGATCAAATAACAAGGGACTTGGGTATTATATGGGTTGCACCCCGAGTAGGGTTGCGTAGAAGCAGCATCGCAGGTTGCGAAGGGATAGCAAGTGCGCATAGCGATGTGCGTGAAGGGTCAAACCATAGACCACCAAAAGCTCATCAGACATCCAGAGGGTGCAGAAACATTTTTCTAGAACCCTACCATACTACTTCGGGTGAGGCCTCAGTCCACGCTCTGCAGGCTATTGCCGAAAGGGCTAGTAGTACCAGGATTTTCTTAGCTAAACAACCTCTGAACCTAGGTCAGGCCCATACAAGCCAACAAATGGTTCCGTTGCCTGGACTGGGATCTGCATAAGGGATGTTTGATGTCATGCCACTGGAATCCAAAAAAGAAAGAAATTGAAGAGTGGTTGGACAAGAAGATTCATGAGTTCACGACAAAGGAAAATAGAAATATGTGAGTATCTAAGGAATAGTGGTTAGACCACTACTTGTATACAGAAATCCATGAAATTTTATTTGCATCCTTTCCCTTTGAGTTGTATGAGTGGACCGTGAAGTTAGCAGACAACCAGGGAAGGTGTAGGCTCCAAAAACCAATAGTGTGGAATTCAGAATTAGTGCACATACTAGAAGCGTCAGGAGATAAGATCGCATGAGCTATGGACCATTGGATCGATCGAATAATAGGAGGATTTATCACTAAGTTTGCGGTAGACATGACTGTTAGCTACAGCGAGGCAGAGTGATGTTTCCTCAAGGCATCATGAGGTAAGTATATTAAATCTTTGAACACTTGGATTAAGATGCTATGTGAAAATTGGGTTGTGTGAATAAATTAATTTTTGGAACTACACGAAGTGGGAAGATCTACAGAAGCGGAAGTAGTGAAGAGTTGGAAGCCAGTCTCTTAATTTCACCCTCACGAGAAAGTGAGGAAGAGCTCAGAAAAGTTTCTTCGAGAAGCGTTGTTAGTCTTATAAGGCAGCTCATTCCTCGTTTACCTTCTCCACCCACACTACCACCTGTCTCACCCTCCTCACCTCCATCTCCACCCACCCCACATTCGCCACCACCACAGTTTAGTATGGCGAGTTCGATCAAACTACTGGTATTCAAAGGAGTGGGGAATGAAGATCCAAACCAATTCTGGTTCATGGTAAGAGCAGTATGGGAAGCATAGGGCATTGCGGATGACAATATTAAAAAGGGTACATTGGTGAGCATGCTACAGGATCACACATTAATGTGTCATATCAAGCATTCTAATCGCCACCCAAACATAAGAATCGTAGAGATATAGGCCACACTAAACAAGGAATTTAGCAAGCCAAAATCAGAAACAAAATCAATCATTAGGTTTAAGGAGATCGCGATGCTCCCGGGAAAGACCCCCTGGGATCTGGACCAAAGGCTAAAGAGTACAATTCGTGAATCCAATATGACATTGACAGATGCAAAACATCGTGCATGGTTTATGGCATCACATATGTCACATTGAAGAATGATGTTGGCACAACAAAAGCTTTCCACCCAGGATGAAGCGTTGGAGATCGAAATGAGATTACATGAGACCCTTATACAAAACCTGGGTTGGGAGTCAACCAAATCCATGGACAACTGCATAATCTGTGTCTGGAAATGCAACGTTTGAAACAGGACAGGACACCTTGGCCGGAGATGCGTGAGGAAGTATGGTGCATAAAATGCAAAGGCCAAGGGCACGACAAGGACCACTGTCTAGTGTTGGAAAATTACTTGGCAGGAGGAGGGGTGTGCAATCTATCAGATAGGAGGAAAGCACACCACGAATAATTGTCATATATTCTAGTAGTATACACAGACGTCCCAACAATTGTTTGGTAGTTTCTGCAGGTCGGTAGGCCATGATGACTGCACCTGCCAAAGCTATAAAATAATGATGGACCAGACTCCTCCCTACAAGGTGCAAACCAAAATGCGAGCCCTCAACCCCAATGCAGGGATGGCACGTGCTGGATTTCAGGGGCATGGTCAAGGTGAAGGTGGAATGGGACCAAGAAGGGGTCACAGACAACTAATTTGTTAGAATTATGGAGGGCCAGGGCACAATGCCCACGATTGTACAAACCCAACAAGAATATCATGTCGGTACTATACTCAGTTTGATCATGAGGCAAAAGATTTCCCTTTGTTGATAGCGAGGTTGTGTGAAAAGGGGGTACTCCAGCCCCATCCAACTTAGAATTTACAAATGATGAGATTTGAGCCACACGAAGAAGACCCAAATGTAAACATTATGCTCAGGAGCAGTATGACCACGGGAGATGATAAAGGGAAGTAGCTAGAAGAAAGTGTGTGGGTTCACAAGGATCCTACAAAGGTACCTGAATTTGATTTAGAATGTGCGAAGGAGACATTCATGGAAGCTAAGAAGAGCTTCATGAAGGCCTCCACTTCAGGTAGTAAGGATCAACTAGAACCCGAGATGGATCTGTTATAGACATTTTTGGGCACTGTGACCCCAATCATATATGTCCATAAACCAAGGGCTTCTAAGTCCTTAAAAGTGTTGCTTCACACCCTAAAGGATCAAGGTCAGTTGATTACATCATCTCCCAGAAGTTCTCCATGGAAAACTGCTCAGAACTAGTCAAAATTGGACCATACAGGTTGCTCAGTGCTAAGGGTGCGATGCATCTCGCCTGCTTAGTGCTAAAGTATGATGCATACTAGAAAGCCCTTCTGTAGGGTACGATGAGCGAGAGTAGACAAATGGCAGAGACATTTTGCAAGGTGGATGATCATGGAATCTTCCAAAAACTTCTCCTATGACACTTACCTGTTTGAATTCACCCAGGGATGAGTAAGAGATCATGAATCTCCAAGTGGAACCAAGAACTATCAAAGAGGGGACACTAATAAAAAACCCAACAGCTGACTCACCCCGCTGCAAACATATATATATGGATCCCTCATCACAGAGATCCAGAGGCTGGAATCTTGTATTTTGTAAGGAAGTGTTGTTGGTTTCTTGGTGAAATATCATAGTGTTGGGTGATCTAAACTTTTCATGAGGTGAAGGGCCTTCATGCTGAGAGGATGATGTTGGGTCAGACCAATGGGTTGTAATCCTCTTTGCTATTCTTGATATTAATAAATATATTCAAGTTTTCCTCCACATTCTTATATGTTTGATGGTATATGCATTTGTGTGGTCAATATATATCTGGTCCTATATTGTTTATGATTGTAGATCTCCATTCTTCGATAGTATTGTGCTACTTTGACTCCACAGGTGCTCTTTGAAGTTGGGTAAGCGAAGAAGGAGCGACAAAGATCTATTAGAAAGGAGAGGAGCTGAGCAAGGAACCAAGCGCAATACTGAGTTTGGTGTCCTTTGTTCCCCTCTTGTCTACTTCTCATAAAGGAAAACGAAATTAGTTCTGATAGCTACCCGTCTTAGTGGGACTAGCAGCTCCGAGTGGACACTAGATTTCCCGATAAAAAAATGGCGACTCCGCTGGGGAGAGAATATCTTGTTTGCTTGTCTATATTTGTTTGTTTTATAAACTTACAGATGGAGCCCGAAGTCAAGCTAGCTAGCCTTTGAACTGCATTTTCTATGCAAGTGCAAAATAGATCAATGCTGCTTCAGTCTATCTCCAGGTTTTGTTTATAAATTGAACAATTGATTTGCAAACATTCTAATTGCCCTGGTGGTGGCTCTAGTAACCTCATTAGATCAACCCCTATGATTTATATTTACTAAACATCACTTGCTCGGCCTAAATCCCTGAACTGAGTTGCAAACTGTGATCAAGAACCAAGTTAAAGTCTCGTCTTGGTACCATCACACCCTCTCCTCAAGGAAATATAGATGCATCGCACCTCCCATTTGCAGTAGGTGGGATGCATGCCTGTTTCCCTATGTAACAGGTGCGATGATTAGATAAGGCTAATTTTTCCTTTAGACTTTGGTTTTTCTTCACTCTCTTCAACTCTATTCAGGAATTTTGCTGTTTGTGATCAGTATACCACTGTGGAAACTCCCTTCCTTTCCATTATTTCGCCTCCATCGTGCAAAGAACTGTGAGTGTTTTTATGTATTATGCACCATTTACAGTTCTCTTTTACAAAGAAGTTGCATAATCAAATTGTTGTCTTTTGATTTGGAAGTGATGCAAGTGTCGTTTTCAGTCAAAGAAAAGAATCCTATTGTTCTTAATGATATATTATATTGTTACTCTTGTATTTGAATTGAATTAGTAGTTTTGCAAGTGTCGAAAACAATTTTCAATTTTAAATTGCAAAGTGTCATCATTATCTTCCTTTCGTTTTGAAGAGAAATTTGTTAGTACTATCGCTTTGAAAAGATGATTCAGATTTGTACTCAACATTCTTTTTGTCATTCACACATTAAGAAAGCAGAAAACAAATACATGCATGTGCATTTGCATTTAGACTGCTTGTTGGTTTGATTTAGGACAGTGCATCTAGTGGTGCTCTATGCTCTATGTGCAAGAATCTCATTTTCTCTTTCCTTAGTAGCTAGGATTTTCATTGCAAAGGAAGATTAAACAAACTTGTTTATCATCTTAGATTGCATTAGGAATTATTCTATCTACATATGTGGTGAACCTCAAAGGATTTCTTAGCAAGATCAACATAAATAAATTCAATGAACATAAATTTCTTTGGAACAATTCACAAGATTTAGAGTCTAGGCTAGAGACGTATTCTGGCATCGTAAAGCCTGGTAATTTCGCTTTCATTGTGTTGGGTGATCCTCCTCTTTGAGACGACAAGTGCCAGTAGACTTGTGCTCCCACGTACCATCGAGTATTTTGGAAGACCACAATAGGTATATCTTTATCCTTAGGATTCGTGTCTGCTGCCCTATCGATTGCAATGCACTGAACACAGCATTTGGGAAGATTGACTACCGTACCGTAAAAAGTATTCTGCAGTTTTGTGATTGGCTTGGTAATCCCTCTGTCTAGATTTCCAGAGTAGTCTCTTTCATTCCTTTTCAGACTCCTTAAAGAAAAATATCCATCTAAGCACTTGTCACTTCAGGCTCATTAAAAATTGAAGGCGACTAGAGTCATCTTTTGTTTTTTCTCGACTCTTAAAAATTGAAAAAACAAGTTGTGTCAAAGCATCTAAAATTGATTTAATTTGGAATCATTTTCTCCTTTTATTTTGAGTTGATTGAGTAATCCATAATCATGGAAGAAAGTCAATAAAAACCCGTCATTTGAGGAGGCTTACGAGTCAACCATCGTTGACTCCGGAAATGAAACTATTCCAGACAAAGTGAACTCGTTTAACCAGATCGAAGTCCCCTGGTTTGGTTGGAACAAGTACTTCGACATCCTTAGAGACTCTGGTTACTCAGAACATTTCTGGTGTCCCTGCCTCTACAGAAGAAATTCTGCAGCCACAAAAGGACATTACAACTGATCCTAGTGTGACAGTAAACACTTCTATTCCTGAACTGGCTCCATCTACAATTGATTCGGAAGGTGTTACTCGACAAACATCTGTTGCTACAGAAACTATACCTTCGTCAGCACCAAAAATATTTTACGGACCTGACGGTCTACCTCTTCCACCTGGATTGATTGCCATAGAAGAGATTGTAGAGGATCCTCCATCTAACGCTCCATCGCAATTTGGAGTTGGGATCACCCTATATCCTTCTTCATCAGAAGTTAGTCTCCCACCATCAGAAGTTCCTGAAGAATCGCTAAGGAATCTTTTGGATAGACTAAATGTCTGAACAACCGTCGACATCTAGGACTATGTCATCTAACACAATAGCGGCAAAACTTCCAACTGCTACTCCAAATTGTTCGCTAGCGTACCATTTGTCCCAACTAGCTCTCAATCACTGGATGGATTCCATCCAGGGGATGTTTCGACAGTATGGACTGTTCCCGTTTGTTCATCCGGAATAATATTTGGAATCTCTTATGTTGAGTCTCAGCAAATTGATCTTTTGCAGTGTCAATTTGGGCAATCCGGTTCCCAAAGGCAAATCATTCCTTTGAGCACTGCGTTACCGCCGTATGGAGGGCAGTATACCCTTTCATTTTCTCCTCCGGGAGAACAACCATATGAGAGTTCACAACAAAATTCAGGTTATTCTGGAATTACATCTAGCGGTTGGGTGTCGATATTGGCTCAACAACCAAGAGTTGTATACTCAATGCAACAAAGTTTACCTGTGTCAAATATCCCCACTACACCAGCTATTGTGACTGTGTTGCAAGTACAAGCATTGCCTTTTGTATGCCAACCTTAGGTTTCTTAGGTCATAATACAACAACCTCTTGTCCCTGTGGCACAGCCGTAATCACCGATTAGTGGAATGACGTAGGTTCAAACAGGGACCATCACCCCTCATCTTGGTCAAAAAATCAGTACTGGACAACAGCTCATGGCTTCACAACCATGGTTGGTACAATACCAACAACTGGAATTCCAACAGGCTTACCAAGGATCTGAACAACAAGTCTTTGCAAGTAATGGGCAGCCATATATTCAAAACGGTCAACATCAATCATATCATAATGGTCATGCCCATCAACCTTACCAAAGTTATCAGCATCAAATGCATTATGCTGGTATGCAAAGGCCAACTGCTCAGGCAATTCCATCTTACCCTAGGTATGCTTCGCCGAGCCTGAATCAACAGTTGCCTTTCGTGGTGATTTTAGAGTTACCATATCTAAATCGACTAACGAACGATCCAATTGCTTACGCCCCTTGGTGGCCAGCGATTCCGCATAAACTTCAATCAGATATTCCTAAATTTAATGGAAATACGGGTGAAGACCCGTCAAATCATGTGATGACCTTTCATCTGTGGTGTTCATTAAACACTCTCAACGATGATTCAATCAAGCTTCGCCTTTTTCAGTAAACGTTAACTGGTCCAGTAGCAAAATGGTATATTGAATTGCGTAGAGATTTGTTTGATAACCTCAGTACCCTAGCCACAACCTTTTTAACCCATTTTCAGTTACCTATAAGGTATGAAATGGGAACAAAGCTTCTTACCAATTTCAAACAAACGACGGCCACTCACATACCTGATCATATTCATGAGTGGTAACATCGTCGTAGAATGGTAAAAACATATGTTCCTAATTAGCTGTTGGCTAAATGGTTTATTAAGTCATTGTCACCTTCTATTACAAAAGATGTGGCAAATGGAGGAGTCATCACTGAAGAGCAAGTTATTGCTCATGCACAATATCTAGACTTGATCTATACTCAGTCTGGCACGCTCTACGATAAAATGTCTGATGCTCCTAGACCAGAATTTTTCGTTCCTCCCCCTCCTAAATCAAACAAATACTCTCATGCTGGTGATGGCATGATAGGTACGAATAGCATGAAAAACGTAAAGGCTAAGTCAAAGAAGGCCCGTACGATTTCAAGTCAAAATGCAAATGAACTTCTCACCTCAGAAGTAAATGTTGTGTTGACTGACAAAGGCAAAGAACCCAAGAAACCAGGAAGCAAGAAGAAAAAGAAAGGGAAGAAGAAGAAATAGGAGGATTCGTCTCCTGAAAAATCTTCTGCAAACCCTTTTGGAGATACGAAACCAAGTCATCCATGATTTATATGTGATGAGGATCATTGGACGAGATATTGTCCATATAATGCTGAGCTTAGAAAATTCTTCAAGAGTTCAAAAGCCTCGGTAGTATTGAATGATCCGTTTTCGAATCCATGAACAAATTTGGTTGCTAGTGACAATGCTTCCTTGTCCCAAGTGCTAATGTTGTCTATTTCGAAGTAGCTAAATGATGCTTTGATATCAACAAGGAATAAAGATTACGGGAATCCATAGATGTCGAACAACAAGGATAATGATCAACCTAGTATTTCGATAACAACTTCAACTGAAGTTGTGCCACCCATCACTCATGAACTAGCGATAAAACTGCCAAAGGGAGTAGTACACAAATCTACGTTTAATCCTTGTGCCAGAGCAGCACAACATTATAATACAGTGGAGGATCTGGCCCAATCCCTGTCCGCTATGTCAACACTTGAGGTACTGCAAAATTGCCCCTCCCAAAAGCAGGCTTTATTATCAATAATAGGTGGGATTGACCCAACGAATTCCAATCTTGTGGCCTTTAATCATAAAGGATATGATCCTCAGTTACCATCTCAATTAACTTTCCTTATTCAAGTGAAATCCCTCAACAAAACTATTCATCGAACAAATATTGATGAGGGGGCATCTACATGTATTATGTCCATGAGTTGCTGGAAAAATTTAGGATCTCCACCCTTGTCGCGATTGTCAATGACATTAAAGGAATTTGATGGATGAACATACATCCCATATGGGATAATGAGTAACTTGCAAGTCGAACTGGAGTCAAAACAGTAGAAATTGATGTTGAAGTTATCGACGGAAACCTCGATTACAACATCGTATTGGGAAGGCCATGGATATATGCTATGGCTACCGTTCTGTCGACATACTTCAGGAATATTTCATTTCCTTTCCAAGGAGGAATTATGATCGTCGACCAATAAACGTTCCTCCCCAACAGTTTACAAGTTATGGGAAGCATTCCAATGATCCACGGGAGCTCTCAGTCGCTTCAAAATATCGTAGTAGGCCTACTAAAAGACCCTACATTGATGGGTACTTTTTCCCTACCGCCTCTAAGAAATCTGGTGGAAGTGGCCACGGTGGGAACCTGCAATATGATATCTTCTAGATTCAGAAGATTCCTGAACATTTTGACAGCGTGGATCATCGCCATTTTAGAAATATTGTAGCAATTAATTCTCTTGGCTTGGGGGGCAAACCCAAATCAACGCTCATCGAGTGTTTGCATAAATAGGTCTAAGGAATATGGCACCTCTTTAGATCCTTGGTCACATGTACACTCTACAAACGAAGGAATCATTCAATCAATGATGATAGGAGAGGCACCATGGGAAGATTACCACCATTGTTCCCATCTTTCGGATTACAATGAAGATTATTCCAATGACCTTAATCATCCTTCATATTTTGATTTTCTATCAAATACTGTAAATAAGGTGGATTATGAGGATAGTTCTTTTACTGTGTCAACCTCATTAAAAATTGAAACAACTCCCTTTGCAAGTCGAGTCTTTCACAGATCTCGGAGGTAAACCTTCATTCCAACCATCGTGTTGAATGCAATGAAGCTTGGGGGGCATGCACCTCGATTTGCGTTATTATGATGGGGGCATGTGAACTTATAACAAGCATAGCTTTTCATTTCAAGCTTGTATAAACATGAAACTGAATCTGAGCATATGTTTTCGCATGGTTCAAGCTCATTAAAAAAATAAACCAGGCCATGAGCAGTGTTACCGCAGGGTTCAAGCTCGTTAAAAAATAAACCTGCCATGAGCAGTTTTACGCAAAGTTCAAGCTCGTTAAAAATTAAACCCAAGCAATGAGCAAATGTTTCCCCCCAGAGTTTAAGCTGATTAAAAAATGAACAAATCTCTGGTAAATAACCATTGTGAACGCATTATAATCAGCTTTTGAGCCTTGGTCATGTTCTCATCATCACCTCCACTCTGTTTTATCCGATCATATGCCTCCATTTGATTGTTTACCCTTTTTGAGGAACATCTATGATGAGTGATCTTGTTAGCCATCCTTGTGACACTGCCATGATTGTAAAATTCCAAACCTTACCTGGAATTAGCTGCTACCCGAAATCATCACTCGTTCCTCAAAAAATGAGTCTCCTTTAAGCTCTTTTCAGCTGACTCGTAAAATATGAAAAGATTGCTGAGTGATTGGCCTCTCCAGCTCGTTAAAGCTACCAAAAGTACTATCCCTCCTCTAGATTTTAATCTTTTTGGACCTGAGGGATTATTACACAAAAAGATCAAGCGCTTGTCTTGTTCAGCTAGTTAAAACTATCGAAAGTTCATCCCTTTCGTATTATTTTATACTTTTTTAGACTTAAGGGATTATATGACGAAAAAGTATTATTGGAGTTTCCTTTCCATCCCTTTTTAGATTCTGTAAAATTTAAAAAGGACCGAGTTATCATTGTCGTTAAACTCGTTAAAATCAATAGCGACAAACTTGTACATATAGACAAGAACGAGTTTCACTGTCTCTAGACTCGTTAAAACATAGCGACGGGTTCGCCCGAAGGGCGAATTATAGAACAAGCATATGTTATCCTCCTCAAGATTGATAAAAATAAAGAGGTACTGGTCAGCAATGACTAGGGAAAGTTGGGAAGAAAACTTGAAGAAACTTCATTGATAGCAAGTCACTCTTGAACATGACACTTTCACTCCACGTCCGAGTCGGGTTGGGTTATTCCGTTCACCGGTCATATCACCATTGGTCCATCGTACCATCCATATTTGGGGTTAACACTACCAATCCATTCCAGTGTCGCCGGTATGTTCAAGAGAAGTTTCTCAGAGAATTCACCTGTGTCTCATCTGCTGCAATACATTCACGCACCATCCTTTCATGACCGCCACCCTGAACCTTGTGTCATCAGATCGTTTTCACCTCCAAAATATTTGCTCCATTCTGTGTGGTAGATGTGGGATTCATTAAGGGCCTCCTACGATGGGTCACTTCTTGTCGATGTCAGCTCATTATCCGAGAGGTTGACCTAGGAACAACCCTTTCAGTACTTTGAAGCTTGCATGCCTCAATGGCAAGTTTCTCACTTCTGGTGACAGGTTTACATCAATGGCCTTCGATCGAAAGATTTTACGTGGTGTTCGATGCCAAGTCCCATTTTCACACCACATGAATTGTACTATCGTACCTTCAGGGTCGTCATCATCATCGGTGATTCCTCTCACGCCTGTTAACATCTTACATCATTGGCTGGTAATCAGGCGATGTCTTTCCATGTTTGACTCCAGAACATCTTTCACATGGATTGACTTGTACTCCGGGCGAATTTTAAATGAGTTTGAAGACCCCAAATCTAGTTTCATCCATCTGGGCTGCAATATATTCAGGGAAATAAAGACATCAAATGTACATCATTTCTGAACAGATGATCATCTGAATCAAAGGATAATGACTTGATCTGAATCATCAGTCTGCTACACAGACGGTTGTCTGTCCTATGTACATGGAAATGAATTTATAAAGTTGAGCATGGGAATGCCCGCCTCAGCTAGATCATGAAAATATTATGAAGATAACGTATTGTATTGTATCTTATTACAGGTCGCCTTCCAGCTCAAAAAAACTTTGGGTCCTCATGATAAAGCATTTCACCCGACATCAAAAGATTAACGTCCTCATGCTTTAGGGGGCAACTTTTATAGACATTTTTGGGCACTGCGACCCCAATGATATATGTCCATAAACCAAGGGATTCTAAGTCCCTAAAAGTGTTTCTTCACACCCTAAAGGAGCAAGGTCATCTAATTATATCGTCTCCCATAAGTTGTCCATGGAAAACTGCTCAGAACTGGTCAAAACTGGACCATACAGGCTGCTCAGTGCTAAGGGTGTGATGCATCTCACCTGCTTAGTGCAAAAAGTGTGATGCATACTAGAAAGCCCTTATGTAGGGTGTGATGAGTGAGAGCAAACAATGGCAGAGACAGTTTGCAAGGTGGATGATCATGGAATCTTCCAGAAACTTCTCCTATGACACTTGCTTCTCTGAATTCGCCCAGGGATGAGTAAGAGATCATGAATCTCCAAGTGGAACCAAGAACTATCCCAGAGAGGACACTAATAAAAAACCCAACAGCTGACTCACCCCCCTGCAAACATCTATATATGGATCCCTCATCACAGAGATCCAGAGGTTGGAATATTGTATTTTTTAAGGAAGTGCTATTGGTTTCTTGGTGAAATATCATAGTGTTGGGTGATCTAAACTTTTCAAGAGGTGAAGAAGGGCTTTCATGCTAGGAGGATGACGTTGGGATAGAACAATGGGTTGTAATCCTCTTTGCTATTCTTGATATTAATAAAGCTATTCAAGTTTTCCTCCACATTCTTGTATGTTTGATGGTATATGAATTTGTGTGGTCAATATATATATGGTCCTATATTGTTATGATTTTAGATCTCTGTTCTTCGATAGTATTGTGCTGCTTTGACTCCACAGGTGCTCTTTGAAGCTAGGTAAGTGAAGAAGGAGTGGCAAAGATCTGTCAAAAGGGAGAGGAATCAAGCAAGGAACCAAGATCAAGATTGAGGTTGGTGTCCTCTGTTCCCCTCTTATATACTTCTCATAAAGGAAAATGAAAGTAGTTTTGGTTTTTTTTTTTCTAAGATAGCTACCCATCTTAGTGGGACTAGCAGCTCCGAGTGGACACTAGATTTCCCGATAATAGGATCCTTCAATGCTCACTACCTTTCTGGAGACATGCATGAAACTGTTGCGTGACATCAAGGCAGTCAAATGACTATGGGAACTTATCACTAGGTGCGCAGGGTTAGGAGAACTGTGCATGGTCTAGAAAGTTGGAAAGCATGCATTGCACATAGGAAGGGGAATGAGGTTGACCGCGCAGATCAACAAGTATGAAATGGATTAGGTAATCCTGGATCTAGGTTAGAACGCGAATGTACTACCAAAGCAAACATGGGAACACATGGGTAGACCCATGCTACAGTGGTCTCCTATTTAGTTACGAATGGTGAACCAACAAAATATTTTTCCTATGGGAAGATTGCAAAGGGTAACAGTCGATATTGAAGGTGCAAGCACGCAGACAGATTTTGAAGTGATAGAGATTGTCGATGACAGTAATCCTTATACCGCGCTACTAGGAATAGATTGGGCCACTGATATGAATGGAGTCATAAATATGAAGAAGCGCAAAATGATCTTTGAGAAAAAGTCACTATACGTAGTAGTACCGCTAGATCTAGGTGAAGGAGCATGATACACTGAACCAGTGCACGAAGTAACAACGCTTAATTGCAACATGATGACTAGATCACTGTGTTGCGTGACAACAGAGGCAAGGGAGCTGCCGACATAAGATGGATTAACCGTAGTGGATGAATTTTTGAGCAAATTTGAAAGCGCAGTACTAGATCAAAAACAATTCGATGCTCTAAAATGGGTGCTGCATGCAACACCCGCACGATGGTGGGGTATGCATAAAGAATATTTTGAGGATTGGCGCAGATGCAGAAGGATGATGTGCCTACATTTTCAAAAACCCTAGCTTCGAGTGACAACCAATCAGCAGGTGTGGAACAACTTGTGCGCCCACCTTTTTTGATGGGAGCAGACATATGTTGTACAACTTGCACAAGGGCAAACCACCCCCAGAATAGAGAATCAGTACAAATCACAGCAGCAGGAAAGGCGACGTGCACTTCCAATTCTCCATGAGGAAGCATTCGATAGGATGTGTGGAGTATTGAATAGGTTCACCAGGCGAGACGAACTGATTAGGACGAGTGTGTGCCAGTGGTTTGATGGGATTACCAGACCATGTGCAAAACCCTAAACACAAGATGGTTCCAAAGGTGTGAAACAAAGTGAATACCATAATTACTGAACATAATACAAAAAGGAATCCACACGTACTAGCTCTCGCAGTGGTGATAGTGCATGATGATCACAAGGAAGACACACATTTACGCGAGGTCAAACATATAAGGATTCAGGAAGCCATCTAGCGAGGGAACCTTATAATTCGCAAACTCGAAAAGGACCACATACAGTTGAGGAAGAAAAGCATGTTGATAGACGCTGAGATCAAGAGGCTTGAAAATGAGATCATGCAAGCATGTCTCGTCGATAACCCAAGGATGACAAGGAAAGATATGGATGATCATACCACTACATTAGAAGATTGTTGCCGAGAATTTATGACTAAGATGCCATGGCTATGAAAGCACCTCACCAAATGAAGTGACCAGGGGAATGCACTACATATAGTAGAATGTGCGAGGCTGGCTGTCGCAAAGACAATTGAGGAGTTTCCGCGGACTATACTGGAGGCGAGTTGAAGTCTCACACGGTTGGTGTGACCACCTGACTAGTCATAAGGAGCACAGTCTCAATGCTCTAGGTAGTTGAAAGAGAGCACGAGACTATAAAAGAGTCTTTTTGGGAGTTGCACGATGAGGGAGGTGTGTGCAGAATCAACATGTCACATGGTTTGCGCCCGTGCACAAGGGGTTGTGTTGCCACGTAGGTAGGCTGGGAAGTGACCATTGGTGTCACTATTCATGATAAGATGTTCGATTTAAGGAAAAGAGGAACGTGCGACGAGCATTTAAGACATGAATTAAGGGAAAGATTTAGGGAAATTTTTCGTCAAGAAATCATTGATGGCCCAAAATTGGGGGGAATGGTAGAATTCGAATTCAAAAGGCGCAATAAAACTCCAGGGGCTAACCATGAGACAACACTAGCTCATTTGAGATTTGAGCAGTTAACTAGAGCACAGAGTGTTGAGTGCCAAGCAAGATTTGAGCCCCTAAGTTCACAAATGACCACAAACAGCTCAAACAAGATGGCAACTACCAAGAGAGGTTTGGGCTTTGTAGAAGGAACCACTGGCGAGGTTGTGCATAACCCCACGGTAAATGATGTTCCTAGAGACACTGGGGTTGCACCGAAAATCCTGAAATCACCTTAGACGCCGAGGCCCAAGAAAGATAAGCAGGCCACAGGATCAATTGTCATGTACCCAAGGAATTTGTGGTTCGGTAAACTCTCAATGGAAGAATAGGGCAAGGTTTTCACCATTGAGACAGATGACGAGGAGGAGGACCTACAGGTTCTCATCGATAAGATAGAGGAAGCAAAAGACATGGAAGAGGACATCCATCTGGTGTGCTTTGCAGAAAAATTGCCTGAGTACATCCCTCTGCAGAAAGGGAAAACTAAGATACCCAAGTACCTAGATGCCACTAAGAGTGCACTCCAGACCTCGATCCTCCTCGATGGAATTGTGTTTGAAGGCTCGCACCTGGGCCACATACCCACAATGAAGTTTGAATATTGGGACCTCACAGACAATGAAAAGTTCTCACACTTAGAGAAGGAGAGCCTCATGAAGCAGAGCATGGAGGGGTCAATCACAACATTAGAGCCATGGAAATGGCTGTGCGGTGTGGAGAAGGTCGAATTACTTCATCTGCTATGGATTCCACACTTTCACCGTGTGCCTATCATTGTTTTCGTCATTAGGCAGTTTCTTTTCTTGGTGCACGATGGGTACTTATGGATGGAGGAGCCTATTCCCATCATGGCATATCTCATCCATAGGATTTCCTGGCTCCCCTATAAGGGAAAGGACCCCGCGGTGATAGTAGGAAAGACAGAGATTTGGTGTTCACAGAGGCCATGAAGAAAAAATACAAACTGGAGAAGAAAAAGAGGGTTTACGCAATCAACATCATCAAAGATAAAGGGGTGTGCGTAGCCACCCAACTCTTGGTCAGGAAGGTAATGAGAAAATGTCGGGGAGATGAGGTACCAGCATGGGAAGTTGTGCTGGTAGAATAATGCACAGAGGGGGTCCAATTTAATTGGGTCGAGTTCCTCTACGAGGAGTTCTTAACTAATTGTAAGGAAACCCAGGTGCAGTGCAAGACCTTCCACTACGCGTGGTTTCTCTTGTCCACTTTACTAGTAATAGGGGAATTGCCTAAGGATAGTCAATTCCCTAGCATTGAGCAAGACCTACTAGAGGTTGCAAAGTACGCATCGCTCTGGGCCACCAAGGACATAAAGCAGATTCGCAAGACAAAGATTATTTGGGTGCTCATGGAGGCGAGCACCTGGATGTGGATCAACAGATAGCTGTGCCTATCCCCCACAGTGCACAACAGTCTGTGGAGCTTTGTAGACTTCAAGGAAAACATGCACAATGTTTACATGAAAGCATGTAAGGATCTGACACAACAATGGACCAAGCTCCCCTTCATTGCCAATGATGATGAAATATTTTCAGTGCTAGAATCATGGCCCCTCGAGTGGTGCACCCTGGATCTGGTAGAGCTGGATAGAACAATAGCACAGAAGCAAAAGGATATAGCCAAGTTGCGGGTCACAAAGTTGGCTAAGAAAAGGTGTAATGAAAGAGAGGCCGCAAAGGTAAAGGTTGTCTGCAAGGCAGCAAGGGCAGCTGCAGAGTAGGCAAAGGATGCTAAACAAGCATCAACTACACAGGCAACAGGGGCCACCATAACGCATAATGAGGAGGGCCAGGACTTGTCTATAAGACATGAAGCAGAGGACACATAAGAAGGCGTGGACCCAAGCACAACTTCCAACTAGCCGAAAAGGCCGTGTGCTTAAGAGAGATTAGTTCCACGAAAAAAAGGTCAAGGCATCCAAATCGGCCATCGACCTGATCACACTAATAGAAGGCAACCTCTATGACATTGGCGGCATGGTTCGCGAGGTTACCAAGGAAGCGCTCCAGGAAGCCATGTCAGAGTAGTAGATTGTGTTGGGGGCATTATGGGCACAATTTCAGGAACTAGAGGTGCGGCCCCCACAAGAAGGAACTGTAACCACCTACGGCGCAGCAGGTACATCAGCAACAGAGCAGCTACTACATGCAAATATGGCTAACACCATAGTGCTACCAGAAGGAGTGTTAATAGTGGAGAACGAGGATGACAGAGCCGCGGTGAGCTAGATCAAGGGACTTGGCCTTAATTTGGTTGCCCTTCTGCGAGACACATTGTATCAACCGCAGGATGGCATAACAACAGAGCTCCACGCCTCAGAGTGCCACACAATCTAGGTGATGAGTGAGCAAAAGACCAACATTGAACAACTCAGCTTGTAGTGTGACGAACTGGTGTCAAAGAACCAAAAGATCATTAAGATAGTTCATGAAGCATGCCAACGAGTCTCAAAGTTGTCCATCGCCATAGACCTACCAACAGAGATGCAGATCCACTGTCTAGCAAGTGGAGTTTGAAGCGTGCGTGAGGAAGCAACGTGAGTACAGCTGGAGCTAAACCTCCAGATTGCTAAAGGCCCAACCTTCCACTCCTTCGAAAGTTAGAGAATAGCACGATTCAAATAGTATTGGAAGAAATTGGACGAGAAATGTAGGACTATACTGGTATGTTGGACCAAGCTTTTGATGTCCTCACATCCTTGCCGGAGGACCCCAAGATATAGCACCTGGAAATAGAGGCATGTGAAATATAGGAGCAATATGATAATGTAAGGGGAACTACATAGACAGTTGTACTCACCCAATGGCTAGCTAAGATGCAGCAAGCAATGGCGCTAAAAGAGTAGGTGGATGCCAGCCAGATAGAAAGAGGCACTTCTCAAGGTGCGCACCCAGCCATGGATTGATGAGGCCTTCACCCTTATGATCGATATTGAGGGCAAGTTCACACAGATGCACGAACTCTATGCGCTAAGGCAGGTAGTTGATCCTAAAAAAGAAGCATCGGAAGAGCGCATGCAGCAGGTCCAGAAAACCGCAAAACAGTCCGCCACGGACCTCTGAGAAGTACGGGACCAGTTGGAGGGGCTCCACGACAAGGTCGCCACGCCAACAAACTGACTCGGGATGAGTCACGATGATTGTGTTGGGGACCTGTTGGGCATGGAATCCCCCCACAGCATGTTTTGGGGCTCAAAGCCCAAGTTTTGGTCAAAGGTTTTGAAAGACTCCGCGAATTGCAGGCGCGGAGCACGAAGTATAGGTTAAGTCATTGGGTTGCCTACCATAAAGTATTGTAATGTAATGTAAAGTCACGTCGGCCTACCCATGGTCTGTGGACCATGGGATTGTATAAATAGAGTGAGGCTCTAAGTTGTATATATAGCTAAGAAGGAATTAGAGAGAAGAAGATGAATGATTTGAGCATAGAGTAGGAGTCTACATGTATTGGGTCATAGTATTAGGGAGAGGCTCTGCAACTGAGTGTGCAGAGGCCTAGTAGAGTCTGCAATTGAGTGCTTGGGCCCTTGTAGCTAAGTGCGCAGGGCAGTGTTGAGTCTGTAACCTTGATCAAAGAATAATAAAGAGAAGTTGGTTCCTATTTCTGTGTATCTGCTTGTGCATTGTCTTCTTTACATTTATACTATTTTATTTATCACGTGCATTTATATGATTGTTGAATATGCTGTAATAATCATTAGTCTTACACGAATAAGTTGTTGGAAATAATACTGAGAGGGGGGGGGGTGAATCAATATTATCTGGTTAATTATTTTCTTTTTCAAATCTAGAACATATACGCTACTTCAGTTAGAGAAAACCGCGTATATATGCAACTACAGAGAAGGAAATCCACGTATACCATACAACCTTATAATTTAAAATATTCTACAGATGTTGAACATTAATCTGTGCATCAGGATCATATAAACAGTAACCAGGAATAGAAAAATAGAGCAGAAGACAATCTCACACAAGAACACAAGATATAAGGTGGAAACCCAATGCGGGTGAAAACCACCTACTGCAATATGTCTCTATCTTTTCAATTAGAAACTTCCTTTTACAATGATTCTGTACTGGTGCAGTCCTTTACCAGGACACAGGTTGTTACCTACAAAGAGCTACAACCCTCTCTCATTTTCCAGCTTCTCTTGGAAGGGAGCTACAACCCCCTTAGTCCTTGTACTAGTTGAGATACTAGTACGCAGGCTGCTACCTGCAGAAGACTACAACCTTCTCTTCCTTCCAGGGCCCACGTTTCATAAATTTTCAGACTGGATCCACAAATAACATATTTCACATCAAGAATTTGCTTCAACCAATCACCTTTTCACCAATCAAAACTGGATCAAAATAAACACTTCTCTGACGACTGTACCCAGATCATAATAACAATAATCACACCCCACTTCTGAACCCAGAACACTGTAGCAATAAACAAAAGCAGCTAGAACATAAATCAAGAGATGTACACTACTTCACTATTTAGAAACCTGCGTACAGATCTATAAATTCATTCTTTCAAACATTCAGATATTAGTTAACCTAGATTATCAGATTTGTAGATCAAGCATGCGCCACATATCACAGATCAAGATCATATAGAGATGCCACTATTCTAGCCTTAAGATTTTGACCTATCAATAGAACTTATCCTTCTCCTTGTGCTCAGGTTCCTTCTTCATTTAGATCCAGATCTGCACCATAACCCAATCACAGTATTCCAGATCTTGCACTTTATCGTATATTCAATCATTCAGAAGATGCCTTGCCAAATGATCTCCTTCCTCTTTTGTAGCCTTAGGCCTTTCACAATACCACTGACCAAAAACCATAACAATTCAATACCATGGACCCAATACTTGGGATCAACACTTTTGGATGCAATACCACGGACCAAAACCATAGGATCAAAAACTGTCGGACTAATACCATGAACCAACCATAAGATTTCCCATGTGCGTGCGCTTTTCTCTGCATGAAAGTGTGTGAACTTTTCTCTACATGAAAGTGCGTGAACTTTTCTCTGCATGAAAGGAACTTTTCTCTGCATGAAAGTGCGTGAACTTTTCTCTTCATGAAAGGAAATTTTTTTTCTGCATGAAAGTGCGTGAACCAGAAAATAACTTTGCTGCACTATAATTTATCATTTGAGATGAGTGGGTTGCCATCAAGTACAACATATGTATCATAATGCCAATATAAGTTAAGTAATCGATTAATAACAGATCAAATATCAAGATACTTGGGTATTATATGGGTTGCGCCCCAAGTAGTGCTACGTGGAAGCAACATCGTAGGTTGCGAAGGGATAGCAAGTGCATGTAGCAATGTGCTCAAAGGGTCAAACCGTGGACCACCAGAAGCTCATCAGACATCCCTAGGGTGTGGAAACCTGGTTCTAGCACCCTCCCATACTACTTCAGGTGAGACCTCAGTCCAGGCTCCACGGACTATTTTCGAAAGGGCCACAGGTACCGAGATTTTCTTGGCTAAATCACCTCTGAACCTGGGTCAGGCCCATACAAGCCAACAATGACTGCCCCCCTTTCATTGGAATTGGAAGAAACGAGAAGAAATTGAGTAGTATGAAGTTCACTCGCTACAGGAATGGTACGATCAACTGAAGGTGGAATCGAGTCAACCATTTTCTCAACCAATGGTTGTTTGGGAATAGAATCATTGGATTCAAGTTTAGAGAGAGAGAGAGATTGACTGGATTCAAATTCTGATGAATCACTTTATCAGCTAGTGGAGGATTGGGAGAAAGGTTCCAGTAACCAGCTAGAAGTCGTGGATGAGAAGTTGTAAGTTTTTCGAACACTTTTGAGGCTTCATTCATATAAGGAAAAAGGTGAATAGGACGATTCCCTTTACATAACTTATAACGAAATTTAAATTTACCCTTTTCCCATGGACCATACTATCACTAGTTAAGGGTTTGTCACCAGCATGATCTCTAGAAGTTGACGAAAAATGTCGATGTGAGCCTGTCGACCACACTTCTAATACCTCGGGAATACCAGGATAATCTCTAAGAAGGTGGTAACCCTTACATAAAAAGCAAGGGAATTTAAATTTACAGGGCTGATTGGAATATTTTTTCATACTAGTTGCATCCATAGCAATGGATGCTTGGTTGCCCCTTGCTTATTTTGCTTCTTCTTCTTCTTCGTCCTTTTCTTATTATTCCTAGCTTCCCAGTTATTAGAATCAAGACTTTCAACAAGCAAAGAGGAAGAAAGAAATAAAGAAAAAATAGTTGAAGAAGGCGAAGGGTCAAATTTAGGATCAACATGAGGTTGATGTTTTTCAGGTGGAGGAGAACTCAGTTGAGAAGCAGTTTGGACATTCAGAACCATAGGGGTCAAAAATAACCAAACTGGAAAACTAATGATAAATATAGGAAGGGACAACATTTCCATATAAGGAGAACCAATATTTACAAAAGAAGGAACAGGATGAGGATTCTCATCAAAGGGGTTCCCTTGAATGGTAGACTCCAGAACTGTGGCCATTAGTCTCAACCTATGATCAACTAAGGAGTTATTCCATGGGGAGGATGTTGTTGCATGGTCAATTAATTGATTTTAGAAATCAAAGACACAGACAAAAAAGAGGGTAATGATTTGAATTGGATCCATAAAGAATTATTAACAGAGCCATGGCTGTACCAGGTCGGGACAGACTTCAAAGAATTTAAAACAGTGATCAAAATCACCTCTAAACCAGTGGCAGTGGCAACCAACATGGAATGACGAGGACCTTGTTCAAAGCGTGCTGACCAAAGCCCATGGAGACTACGCGGGAGGTGAAATTAGCCACTGGGAAGCCCGAATCAAGAAACAGAGGGAGTTTTTGATGCGCAATTAGCGCTCACTAAGGTTGGCGAAAACCTTCAAAATGGAGAAACCCTGAGCACTCGGTCGCATGGGAGTTAGGAAAACCATGGGACAAAAGGCTAAGTGCTAAAGGTGGGACCCACTCCAAAATCAGCAGTATTGATCGGGGGCATCCATGGGTGGTAAGCATTTTTAATGAAAAAGGAGCGATTCCACTTAGCGCCCGACACGTGGCAAGTGGAGGAGAGAGAAAACCACCGCTCATCGCGTGCTAATGATCGAGCTAGTCAACCGCGTGGGACAAGCGAATGGCGTCTAATCTGGGGGCTCCAGATCTAATGGTTGAGATCATGCTCAATGGAGAAGACATAATTGATGGGGGATTAAGCCGTGATATGAAAGAATTTGAAGTCTGAATTGACCACCAAGGTGGCAGAAGACTCATTCCACAACATAATCGAAGAATTGAACCGACGAAGCAGGTTGGCAGTTTGTAGGAGGATAAGTGGCCATCCCTGAGAACTAGATGATGGCACCAAGACAGGAACTCCCAGCACGGCTGTAGTAGGAAATCCAATGAAGGTGGAAAAGGAACCAAACCGCCATGAGCTCGGATGGCTTTAAAGCCATGAACAGAGAATAGAAAGGACACTCTGGGATGAAGATAGAAGATAGAAAAGAGAAGAACCAGTGAAGCAAAAAGAAAAAAGAAGAAAGAGGGCTGAGCTGACTAAAGGTAGTGTCAAGCACCAGAGATATTGAGAGATTCGAGCCATCCCTGAGAGGATCTGTCAGACCAGAGAGGTCAAAGAGTTGGTAAAGAAAAGAGTCTATGTACTCTAGTGGTTTGTGGAATCCAAGAACCACCCTGCCAAGCCAATCTGTTTTAGGAGACTCATATTGAGCTCCTTCATTGTAATTCTCTACTTCAATACACAATAAAAGAAGGCCACCACTAAAGCTAGACCGGAGATGTAGCCCTGGAGGATAGGGTGAACTCCTTATTAATTTCTTGTGTTCTTTTATTTTCTTACTGTATTTTTCTGTTGTTTTCCATTTCAAGTGTCTGTGTATTTGCAATCTCATCATTCTGTTGCTTAAATAACCTAGACATACACATCAACATATGAGTCTATAATACCTTCATTTAATAAATCTTGAACTGAGGTCACTCATAGGGTGATTATCAGATCAAGTGGTATCAGAGTACTAGGCTGTAAGTTTAGACAAGCTTGTGTTGGTTTAGCTGTTGAATGCTCACTAGATCAAATCTCAAATTAGGAGAAGGAGAGTTGGTTGAAACTAATTCTAAAATTTGGAGAGTTTATCCTCAGAAGACAATGTCAGAGGAAGGTTCTATGGGGCTAGACCCTCAATTCATAGAAAGTTTCCTAGCTATGAAGTCTATGGTAGAAGAAATGTATAGGGACTTTAGAAAGCATAAGGATGAAGATTCATCAGGTTCTAAACAAGATAAAGAAGAAAAAGAATCTCATAACCATGACCACTCAAAAGGAAAAGGGAAAGAGGAAAACTTTCTCACACCTCCTAATAGCCCTGTGCATAATAAGAAATCATCTTTGATAAAGCTAGATGTTAAATTTGGCTTTCCTATATATGATGGAGAGTTAAATGCTGAAAAGTTGGACAATTAGATTAGACAAATTGATGTGTATTGCAGAGTACAGAACATCGATTTAGACAAGAGAAAAATTTAGCTAGCAAGCCTATTCCTAGGAGTCATTGGCTTGGTTTGGTGGGAAGCCAGAACCCAAGCTGACATGAAAAGACATGGAAAGACTATCTCTGTCTGTAGTGACTTTGTTTCTGCAATCAAGAAGCAGTTCTATCCATTGGCCTACATGCAACAAGCCATGACGAGTTGGCAAACTCTTTGGCAGTTGAAAGGGCAAAGTGTGCAAGGGTACACTCAAGAATTTAGAAAGAGAGCATTGATTCTAGGGATCTCATTAGACTCACTAGAGACCCTTTTGAAGTACATTGGTGGTCCACACAGCTACATGAGACATACCATCCTCATGTTTAATCCCACTAGTATAGATGAGGTATATATACAAGCTACTCATCTAGAAGCTAGAGGAAAGAATGGAAATCCAGAAGTTGGGGGACCATCCCAACCCACTACAAGAAAGAGCAAGGAAAAAAGAAAGCAGAAGTGGAAAGCAAGGAAGGCTAACACTGCATAGAAAATAAAAGCTTCATGCACTCAGTGTAAAAAGGATGGGCATGATGATGAGCACTGTTGGATTCTGCATCCAGAGCTAAGACCTAAGAAGTTTGAGGGCAAGAAGAAGAAGACTGTTGCAGCTATTCAAAAAGATTTGGGGTTAGACTCGGGAGATGAAACAATCATTGCAACCACAAGTATAAAAGGTAAGAATTCTGAAGCATCTATTAGTAATTCTGCTCAATCTGTTACTGATGAAGAACATGAGAAAAAAAGGCATGAGCTTTTCCATAATCGAGTTGTTTCGAAAAATCAAAAGATTGATACTTTGTTTGATAGTGGCTCACAAGTAAATCTAATTTCTGAAGCAATTGTAAAGAAATTGGGATTAGCAACTACACCTCATAAGAAACCATACCCATTAGGATGGTTGAATGATAAAGCACAACTAAAAGTGACTAGACAGTGCAAACTCAAGTTTTCTTTTGGGTTAGCATTTGTAGATGAGGTTGAGTTAGATGTAATTCCTTTGGATATATGTGGAATTGTTTTAGGAAGTCCTTACTTGTATGATAGAAAGGCTATTTTCTATAAAGCTGAGAACAAGTATCTACTTGTTAAAGATGGAATCGAATACTTTGTAAGAGCTCACAAGCTCAAAAATAATTATACTCTCATAAACTCAGGGTAGATGAAAAGAATGATAAATTAATGCAAACAGTTCTTACTGATGGTTGTAAAGAAAATACACCTGATAAGACCAAAATATTTGAGGGTTGTAATGCTGATCAGGAAGCTGATATAGAAAAGATTGTTTTAGAGTATGATGTCTTATTTCAAGAACCTAAAGGTATGCCACCCAAAAATGGAATAGTACATGATATTATTTTGCAGCAAGATGTTCCTTTGCCTAACATTGGGATGTACAGGTTGTCTGCTTTAGAGAATGTTGAAATCAAGAAGCAGGTGCAGGAGTTTCTCGAGAAAGGGTTCATCAGGCCTAGCACATCACCATGTGGGTCACCAATTGTCTTGGTGAGAAAGAAAGATGGCTCGTGGAGAATGTGCATTGATTACCGAGCACTTAATAAGATACCAATCAAAAATCGTTATCCCCTTCCTCGTATAGATGATCTTTTAAATCAATTGAAGGAAGCTGTTTATTTCACCAAGCTGGATTTACACGGTGGATACCATCAGATCAGAGTTGCAGAACAAGATGCATGGAAAACTGCTTTCAAAACAAAGCAGGGATTGTATGAATGGTTGGTTATGCCTTTTGGCTTGACCAATGCCCCTGCTACTTTCATGAGATTAATGAATGATGTACTGAAACCTTTTCTTGATGATTTTGTTATTGTGTATCTCGATGACATTTTGATTTTTAGTAAAATGTGGGAAGAACACTTAAAGCATGTTAAGCAGACATTAGATGTTTTGAAAAGAGAAAAACTTTATGTTAAACTCTCCAAATGTGAATTTGGCAAAACCTCTCTAAATTATTTGGGACATATCATAGGGGGAGGTGAATTGAAAATAGATCCCTATAAAGTGGCAGTCATCATAAAATAGCCTAAACCCAAGTTTGCTACAGAAGTGAGAAGCTTCTTAGGAGCAGCACAATATTGGAGGAAGTTCATTTCAAATTTTTCCTCAATTGCAGCTCCCTTACATGCTTTGACAGGATTGAACAAGGTGTTTTAGTAGGGAGGCAAATAGCAGAAAGCCTTCTATGCCTTAAAAGAAAAGATTAGTACAACACATGTACTAGCACTGCCAGATCTACAAAGACAATTTAAAATCCAAACTAATGCCAGTGACTATGCCATGGGAGAAGTGATGACACAACACTGTAAACCCATATGTTATCATTCTGAGACTTTTAATCCTGCAGTAGTTAACTATCCTACATATGATAAAGAATTGTATGCATTAGTTCAGAGTGTGAAAAAGTGGAAACATTACTTAATGGGAAAAGAAATAGTAATACATACTGGTCATCAGCCACTTCAATACCTACACTCCCAAACTAAATTACAGCAATCAAGACATTACAGATGGATGGGTTTTCTACAACAGTTTCTTTTAGTCATGAGATATAAAAAGGGCATACGTAACAAGGTTGCAAACATGTTATCTAGACCCATTATAAATGCATATACCATACTTAAGCATAATTTTGTGCTGCATGAAAGCTACATAGAACAATATCCTCAGGATATGGACTTTAAAGATGTATATGCAACTTTGAGTCAAGAAAAAAGAGTAGAAGAATTGGACTATCATGTGAAGGACCGACTCTTATATCATTATGGGAAACTCTGCATTCCACAAATTGAGAGAGCAAAGATAATTAGGGAAGCACACACTTCACTGATATCAGGTCACTTTGGGGTAAGTAAAATGGTTGCACAGCTGCAAAGGTTCTACTATTGGCCGAAAATGAGTGAGACAATTTCTAGAAATGTAAAGGGGTGTGCCATGTGTGCTAAAAGCAAGCCCAACAATAGAAAACTTGTCTTGTACACTCCCTTGCCAGTTCCTTCTCACCCTTGGGAAAGCATTTCCATGGATTTCATTGGAGGACTGCCTAAATCTAGGAAAGGTCATGATTATCTATATGTTGTTGTGGATAGGTTCAGCAAAATGTGTACTTTGATACCCTGTAGTAAACAGATTACAACTGAAAAAACTGCAAAGTTATTCTTTGAACATGTATGAGTTCATTTTGGATTACCCACTTCCATTATATCTGATCAAGACACCCAATTTGTGGGAAAGTTTTGGTCCAGACTGTGGGAACTAATGGACACCAAAATGAAGAAAAGCACAGTTTCTCATCCACAAATAGATGGCCAGACAGAAGTAGTTAACATGACAGTGATCCAGCTACTGAGAGGATATTGCAGCAAACATCCTAAGCTTTGGGATGAGCACTTATGCTATGTGCATCATGGTTACAATAGATCCAAACACTCTTCTACACAGAGATCTCCTTTTGAGACCTATTTTGGTTTCATACCAAGGTCTCCTTTGGGATTTTGTCTTTGGTAAAGATACCATGGTTGATAAACACAGTGATGTGGACAAGGCAACTAGGTTCATTGAACAGATCCAGGAGATCGACCAGGAAGTATAGGAATAGCTGGAAAAGATCCAAGCCAAGTACAAGGCTAGGAATGATAATCATCGGATAGAGCATAGTTTTCAAGTTGGAGACCATGTCTAGCTATATATCAACAAGGATAGAATGCAAGGTGAAGGTAAAAAGCTAAAACCTATCAAGTATGGACCCTTCAGGATACTTGAGAAAATTGGTCAAAATCCCTTCCGCCTTGATCTGCCAGCTTACATGCAAATCTACTTAGTCGTGAGCACATATTTCTTGAGGTTATTTGAGCCTTCAATGATTAAGGACCCTAAAGAGCAAAGTCAATTACCTTCTGTTGATGACTTGCTAGCTGAATATCTTAATGAGTTGCAGGAAGACACAGTGTTGGACAGGAAGGTGACGACGATGTGCAGCGGAAAGGTGGAATACCTCAGGATTGGGCTTAAAGGTTTGAAGCCGAGCAGTGCGAAATGGATTGAGATTGACAAGTGAGACAACAATTCCCTCACTTAGTTGATGCTTGAAGAAAAACCAACTTTTGGTGGTCCAAAAGCTTTTTCAGTAGGAAGGCCGTGATCCAAATCGGATCCATAAATGACTGAAAAATAACCTTGATTGTATCAGGACAAAACAAATCCTTAATGAAATCCAAAACAGCATCAAAAACCCCCTGAACCAGTGGCCATGGCAGCCGGCGCAAAACGACGAGGACCTCGGTCAAAGCGTGCTGACCGAGGCCCATGGAGACTGCGCAAGAGGTCAAAACAACCCCTGGGAGCCCCGAATCGGGAAAAGGAGGTGATTTTGATGTGCGATTAGCACATCGCTAGGTGAACAGGGCCAAAATGAGGGAGCCTTAGGCACTCGGTCACATTGGGAGCCAGAGGACCGTAGGCGGAAAAAGGTAAAAAAGTGCCAATGCACGACAGTGGGACCCACGGCCTGGAAATCAGTAGTTTGATCGAGACACCCTTGAACGGTAAGAGGTTTTGGAGAAAGCGAAGCGATCACAATTAGAGATTGACGTATGGCAGTGGAGGTGAGAGAAAAGCCACTGTGATCGTGTGTTAACGGTCGAGCAAGTCAACCGCGCTCGACGTGCATATGACGTTGGATCTCGAGGAGCCTAGATCAGATGGCTGAGATTGTGCTCGATGAAAGAAGCCGAACCGACAGGGAAATAAGTTGCCATTTAAAAAGGGATTTGGAATCCGTTGACTACCACAATGGAGAAAGAGCGTATTCACGACATAACTGGAGGAACAAGCCGACGAAGCATGCTGGCACCAATTATATGGAGACATGTGGCACTCCCTGAGCATTCATGCTAACGCCAAATAGGGAACTCCAACCACAACTGCAGGAGGAGAATCGACGCAGCGGGAGAGGAACTGAACAGGCATAGGATCGACTGGTTAAAGCCATGAACAAAGACAATTGAAAAGGAGAGGAGGATTTGGGAGAAGAATCCGAGTGACCAAGAGAGACAGTGAATAGTGAACCCTCAGAGGAGGACTAAACACAGAGAGCAGTAAAGCAGAGTAGAAGAGATAGAGGGCCAAGCTGAACATAAGTAGCATCGAGCACCAGAGAGCATGGAGATTCAAGCCTTCCCATAGAGGAATTTGTCTGGATTGAGCATCACAGTTGGCTCTTTCCACCATAGACCCAAGGTCACAGAGCTGGTAGGAAGAAAAAGAGTCTGTCAACTCTGAGTGGCTTGGGGAATCCAAGAACCACCCTGCCAAGAAAAATTTGTTGTCAGGAGAACTCATATTGAGTCCCTGCATTGTAAATTCTTTGTTGTAAGACACAATAAAACAAGGCCACCACTGAAGCTGGACCAGAGATGTAGCCCTAGAGAATAGGGTGAACTCCTTACTAAAAACTGTTTGTGTCTAGTATTTCTTACTATATTTCTCTGCTGTCTTTCCAGTTAAAATGTCTGTGTATCGGCAATCTGATTGATCTGTTGTTTCAATAACACAGAACACACACCAGCACATGAGTCTGTAATACCTTTTTGTTTAATAAATCTTCAACTGAGGGCACACATAGGGTGATTATCATATCAATGACATTGCAGCCCTTTGAGAAATGGGCGATAGACTTTATGAGCCCCATTCATCCCCAAGGACAGACGGGAGCAAGGTACATTATCACCATGATGGAGTATTTTAATCGTTGGGTAGAGGTGCGGCCTGTGAAGGATTGCACGAGTGCAACTATCACAAATTTCCTATTTGAGCATGTACTGACGCAATTTGGTTGTTCAAAGATCTTGATTAGTGATCATGGTACACACTTCCTGAATGAGACGATTATCACACTAATGAAGGAGTTCCAGGTATATCACCAAAAGAGCATGCCTTATCACTCACAAGCTAATGGGAAGGTGGAAGCATTCAAGAAAGTGCTTGAAAATGTAATAACCAAGGTTTTCAATACTCAACGAAGTGATTGGGACCTACACATACTTACAGTACTATGGGCTTATCGAACGACATGCAAGAAGTTAACTGGACAAACCCCCTTTAGGCTTGTCTATGGTGTTGAAGCGGTAATGCCTATGGAATATATTGTGCCTAGTTTGCGCATAGCAGCGCTCACAAGTATGAAGGATCATGAAGCCCTAGAGGAGAGGCTCACATAGCTAGATGAACTGGAGGAAGAAATATTTTTAGTTTTCTCTCACCAACAGGTCCAAAAGCAGCACAAAAAAGCATGGCATGATCGACACATCAAGCTGCGCACATTTAAGGTAAATGACCTAGTTTTGTTATATGATAGTAAGTTCAATAAATTTTCAGGGAAATTCTGAATGCACTAGTTAGGGCCCTATGTCATTAAGGAAATTACCGATGGAGGAGTGGTAGAGCTGGTAAAATTGAATGGAGAACCCTTCCCAAGAGAGGTGAATGGCAGTTGCTTGAAGCCATACATCGGTGGTCCGGCCATGTGACTAAATGAAGGTAGTATAGTCTTAGTGCTCCAGGCAACTGAAAAGGAGACATGGGACTATAAAATACATTACTCGGATTGGGGAGCTACATGATTGGAAGATGGTGCGAAGAAAGGAAGTGTCACAGGGTTCGCGGAAGTATGGAGGGAGTTGTGCTACCTAGGGAGAAATTGTGCAGGTCGGCTGGAAAGTGACCGTTACAGTCACTTTTCATGGAAAGACAGCAAAAGTGAGGCCAAATGGAGCAGGTGGTCGACATTTAAGACGAAATTTATGGCTCAGATCCTTGAAAATTTGTCGCCAATCTAGCATTAATGAACCGAAGTTGGGGGGAACAATCGGATTTGAATTCAAAATGCCCTATAAATTACAAGTGGTAGTCCAGCAAGAAACACTTGGCATTTTGATAATTGAGTTGTTCAGTTCTCAGGCACATATGAATCATGAGCAATATGAGATTTTGATAGATACTAAGGTATTTGAGACTTTGCTGATGGAAATGTAGGAATTCTTGCATAAAATCATGTCAGCAACCCTAGAAGTTATAAATATTGAACAAGTAGTAGAAGAGTCCACACAAGAAATGGAAATAGAGGTAGAAGCAGCTACTCCAAAAGTGGCCGAAGTATTGGAAAAGGTCCATAAATATCCAAGAACGTCGAGACCGAAGCCAACACCAACTAAGGAGACCGTGAAGGATAAGAAGGGCAAGTAGCCTACCATACCAGTGCGTGCATCACCAAGCAGAAATCCACCAAAGCCCACTACACAGGAGAAGGGCAAGGCCGTAAACTTAGAACCAGAAGAGGAGGACATTGAAGACATCCCGATGGATGAGGAGGATGTGGAGCTGAAGTAAAGGAGGTTGAAACCCAATGTGCGAACACTACTACATGGTTATCGGAGTATGTCCCTCTACGCAAGCCTAAGTCCAATGTCCCAAAGAACATTGATGAGAGTAAGACTCCCCTACAAATCCATCTGCTACCGAATGAAATTGCTTTCGATGATCAGCGTTTGGCATGGGTGTTGGTACTAAAGCTTGAAGACTGGGACTTGGTAGACCACGAGAAGTTCCCACACCTAGTGACTGAGTAGCTGATGCACCACATTATTGACATGAATGTGGGAATGACTGCGTTGGAGCCATGTAGGTGGCTCAATGGGGTAGAAAAGGCGGGGTTTCTCAACTTGCTCTAGGTGCCACACTATAACTGCACCCCAGTGACAGCTGTCATCATCAAGCAGTTGCTGTACTTGGTGCATGATGGGTTTCTGTGGCTGGAGGAGCCGATACCCATCATAGATATGTTGATTCATCACATAACCCGCCTGCCATATACAAGTGAGAATCCAGCAATGATCTTTGGTGGCAAGAGTGGCGAGCAGGCTCTTGCAGAGTCAATGAAGGAGAAATTCAAACTGGTGAATAAGTTGTGTGGGTACGCTATCTCTAGCATCTGTGACCCCATTGTGAAGGTAGCAATGCAAATCCTTACAGGGAAGCTGATGCAGAAGTGTTGCATTGATGAGTTGTCAGTGCCTGTAGTCGCACTCACATAGCAGTGTGCGGAAGGCATCCAGTTTAACTAGTCCAACTACCTTCGTGAAGAGTTCCTAGCGAATAGACACGAAGCACAAGATCTCAACAAGACATTCCACTATGCGTGGATCTTGCTATTGATTGTGCTAGTAGCATGGGAGATACTAGAGGATATCCAGTTCCCTTTGGTCATGCCAGAGCTCCCTGAAGCAGCGAACTACACTTCGCTGTTGGTGACCAAGGATGCGAAGCGAGTCCGGTACAGCAAAATATTCTAGATCTTAATGGAGATGAACATCAGGATGGCCATCAATTGCAAGCCACAATTTTCATCCACGGTGTACACTAACCTACAGAGTTACACTGAATTCAAAGAAGACTTCCACAGAGTATCTATCAGGGCATGGAAAGACCCTGTGCAAAAGTGGTACAACTTACCGTATCTGGCCATAAATGATGCCATTGATGCAGTGCTCGATCAATGGCCTGTGGAGTGGCGCACTACTGTGGACTTGGTGGTGGGTGGAAGCAAGTCTTCCATGTAGAAGAAGGAGGAGGCCAAGCTAAAGATGGTGCAGTTGGTCAAGAAGAGGAAAAAAGAGGCCATTGAGAAGGCCAAGGCAGAATAGGTAGGAAAGCAAGCAAGAAAATAGATAGATGCCATAGAGCAGGGCTTTAACAAAGGTGCAAGGTTGCCGTCACCTAAGATAGAAGAGGAAGACACAGGACAACATGGTACGGACCCTCAAGAGACATTTGCCTACATTAGGCACCCAAGAGAGATGGAAACGGGAGGGTCCAAGAAGAAATCAAAGGTGACCAAGACCTCGTTGGACCCTATCACAATGACAGAGGGTGACTTACATGATGTCAATGACACATTCATGGATTTCACTGCAGAGGCCCTGCAACAATTTGAACAACAGCAGTATATCATTCTAGGGGCTATCCAGACTAGGTTGCAGGAGTTGCAGACCCACGCATCGCGGGCTGGTACTATTGGGTCCCTATAATACTAGTGATTACCCTGTTACTATTGTAACTGTACCCCTTATTAATATTGTTGTGCCCCTATTATCCCCATATTGTTATTACTGTGCCCCATAGAATCCCTCTATTGTTATATTTGTGGCTTTATATTATTATTGTTAGTTCGACTGGGTTATATTGTGGCTCCTTAGACTCCTATATATAGAAAGGAGGTTTTGTCATTTGTATCATCCAAGAATTGTTCATTTATGTAATGTAAAGGAGGTTTCCTCCTCGAAGAGGCTGAATTCTAAGGCATTGATCTATCTTTTCTATCTTTCCTTGAGCTGGTTTGATAACATTTGGTATCAGAGCTTTGGATTCTAGGGTTTCGCTGCTCCAAACAAGTCATCATGGCATTTTCGCTATTTTTTTTCTACGATGTTTTCGAAGCTAAAAAAAAAAAACATTTGAGAAGACATCACGCTGAAGCTCAGGTCTGAATGTTAGAGTGTTTCACTCTATATTTGTGGAGATATGATCTGAGGAAGTTGGTCTTTTTGCAGACTCTTGAATTACATTCCAAACAGGTGACCTGGGGAAAATTGTCATAACTTTCTCTCTGAGCATCGGATTGAAATTTCGTAAGAAGGTATGGAAAGAGGACGGAATTTGGTTTCTTGTATATATTTTTCAGAGCCAAATGTCAAAACAGTGACTCGTGGATTCAAACACCTAGTAAGGAACCTAAAAGATCTAGCACGACTCATGAAGGAGAGGAAGAAATGCAACATGATATATCAAAATTACAAGACCAAGTGCAACAACTATCCCTTGCACAAAAAGGAACGGAATCTGAGATGGATGGTTTAAAGAAAGATGTAGAAGCTAAGATGGATGGTTTAAAGAAAGGCATAGAAGCTAAGATGGAATGTTTAAAGGAAGGTATAGAAGCTAAGATGATTGACGTGGAAGCTAAGATGGATGATTTGAAGATAGTTTTGAAGACAAACATGGAATATTTGAAGACAGGCATGGAAGATTTGAAGACAGATTTAGCAAAGTTTCTACAAGAAATGCTTACTAATGGTGAAAGGGTAGTAAAGGAAACTCATGATGAGAACAAAAGAAATGTTAATCATGATTTCATAGACTCTAATGTTGGATCGTAGACCCACCATATTCCAAAAATTGATATGAGGAAGTTTGATGGCAAGGATCCTGCAACATGGATATTACAGATGGAGCAATTTTTTGATCTCAATAAT
>APFE030773390.1:0-12083 GCA_000404065.3 Pinus taeda
AAAATTAGGGCACTTTTCGGAGAACTTCAAAGCTTCATCGAGTGAGTCTTGGACCACTTGGATAGTGGGAGCTGGGGCTTCACTCACGATATGGGCAGGAGATTTCCCTTCAGAGGCGGATGAGCCACCAGTGATTTTGGTGAAGCTTGGAGCCATATTTTACTTGCTCAAGAGAACCGAGACTTCTCAAGAGAGGAGAAGAGGAGCGCTGCTGGAGAAGAGTCAGGAATATATCCCTGTCTCAAAATGTCGAGATCTGAGCCACTGAAACTTCTGAGATCCGCAGAAGAGGAGCTTAAGGGTTTAGTTTCTTTCGTTTTAATCTTGTAAATTTTGTTTGCCAGCACAAGCTTCCGATCTGCCGTTCTTAGAGTAGTATTTGCACATTAAAAATCGTTCAGACTCCACCGGCACGGGAGTTAACTTCGCAGTAGCTGGAGCCACAGCGTTAAACCCTAATTTCTTCCGGACGTAGATAGATCCGCAGAAGAAGATAGCCAGACGAAGGCAGAAGAGGAAGAAGAGATCCGGACGGAGGCAGAAGAGATCCGCAGACTGGCAGATCCGCAGAAGAGGAGCTTACGGGTTTAGTTTCTTTCGTCGAGAAGAGATCCGGACGAAGGCAGAAGAAGATCCAGACGAAAATTCATATATTGTTTCTACCAAAAAACATTAAATATAATCATTTGCAAATCATATTTATAACATATTTTTAAATACAAATATTTGTTGCAAATACAGACGGCAATTTATAACCTATTTTATATTTTGATTTCATGCTTTAAATAAGAGTAGAGAGTTTCAATGAATTTTAAATCCAAAAATCTTTGAAATAATATAAAAGTTTCTGATAAGTTATTATACACTATTCATGAAGCCTTTTCACACATTTTCAATGATTCATTCTAGAAGTTCTCCACATATTTTCAAAATAAATCATTCTTTTAAGGGTGAAAAAAAAAACTCAAAAATTCTTGAAACATGTAAAATAAATTATTTTTGTTATAAAAATGTAATAATAATCATATAATTAAAAAAAAAAAAAATTATATAAATTAATATTGTTATTTTTTATAATTAATGAATAATTGAAATAGTAATTATAAGTTTATTATCATTAATATATATATGTTTTTTTATTATTTGAAAATTATAAATCTTATGATTTTGGAGGAAAATCTAAAACATAAATCTTATGATTTTGGAGGAAAATCTAAAACAACTTCAAAGGATTACAAACTTGTATCTATCTGGAAACTTGTGGCAGTTGGTAGAAACTCAAGTATACTTAAAAGTTTTATGGGCTTATTAAATTCTTTAAAAGATTGCGAACTTGCATCTATTTTAGAAAGAGATCAATGTGAAGTATAATTAGAAGTTTCATGGGCTTATTAAATTATTTAAAAGATTGTGAACTTGCATCTATTTTGGAAAGAGCTCAATGTGAAACTCATATTTTTCGAAAACTTTCATTCCTCTAGGTTATGTAAGAAATTAACAAACAAGTGAATTCTCTAGAAAATGAGACCATAAATTTGAAAGTAGGGAAGATATGTATCAATGGTATTTCAAGTCAAATTCTCTTGTATATGAGACTATAATTTTAAAAATAGGGGAGATATATATCAATTGTATTTTAAGCCAATTATCTATCAAAATGAATTCTTTAAACTATTGCAAAATTCCATCTATTTTAGAAAGAGCTTAGTATGAAACCCATAGCTTTATTTCTTCTAGGTTTTGTATCAAAAAACAAGTATATTCTATAGCAAATGAGACCATGATTTTGAAAGTATGGGAGATATGTATCAATGGTAATCCAAGCCAAATTATCTAGCAAATGAGACCAAAAAATAAGGGAGATATGTATCAATGGCATTTAAAGTCAAATTATCTAGTGAACCAAACCATAGCTTTAAAAGAAAGGGAGTTATGTATCAATAGTGTTTTAAATTTCCAAGTTGCACATTAATTTCATAACCTTGATTATTGTAAGTACTATCTCATTAACAACTTACATGTCATGTGTATACAAGGCCTATTTCCGATGCAAATCCATTATCAATGAAACTAGAGCCTCCCCCTCACATGTTCCAATTCATGGCAACAAGGGATTTTGAAGCACAAAGAGGATTTTATAATAGCCAATGTGGGACTATGAAGATTCAAAAATTAAACAAGAAGGAAGCATATTTTGATGTTTATAAATTCTAATGAAAAAAAAAAACCAAGAAATACAATACTTTCTTATAATCAATACATAAATCTAAGAAGCTAACTATGTAGAAGAGGAATAGAGAAACATATCCACTTTAAAAATTTTATTTGATAATATCACATATCAAACTAAAAAAATAAAATAAAATAAATCCAAATTAGTCACAATTCATGGAAAAAGTCTAACAATAATATTGTTTACCTTCAAGATTATTTGTGTTTGATTTTTAATCTCAACACTTTGGATTTCATTTATGAACTTTATAGTTAAGATAATTTTAGTCGATTTTTGGCCCTACTCAACCTGATAGTGGTTTTTTGTGGTTTTTTTTGGTTTTCTTGGTTGTTTTCTTGGAAGTTTTTGGTGGTTTTCTTTATTGAGAAGCGTAGCAAGAAAGTCTCAATTTGACTTTGCATTGGTCAAATTGATCAAATTTCAATTTCTACATCATCAAAAAACTTGGAGGCACTTAACTTGCTTGACATGGCTTTTGTCATTTAGTTAGCTCAGTAAATTCAAATTAGAGGGCTTGGAGTTTAGATAAGCATGTGTGATTGCTAAATTTTAGTAATCTAGGTCAGTTATTTCCAATTGTGTTTGGTTAAACTAGTTCTAATAGTTAATGGAACTAGTTGAAGGTCAGTAGTGTAGTGGGACAGTAGTCTAACTCAGTGATCATCCAATTAACTGATCAATCAGCTAAAAATAAGTAGTGCATGCAAGGAATTTGAGTTCCTCGACTATGGTGTAGATTCTAAGGTAGTGTAACAAGCAGTTGTAAACTAGTTTGAGTGTACAAGTGTTGCATGCAATCAGATGATCAATCCTTAGGAATTGCAAAATAAAGTGGAGGAAAATTCCTAAAAAATAGGGGTTGATTCCTCACTATTTGTGCAAGGAAATAGGGACTCAAACAAAGGCAGAAATTGACTAAGTTTGAGTCAGAGCTTCTCATTAAGCAGAGAGATAGGTTATTCACTTGTAGGTTGTGCTCGGAGCAGAAAAAAAAAATTGTAATACATCTACATTCATCTTATTAATGCAAAGAGGCTTGAGGGGTTTACCCAGTTAGGTTCCCCTAGAAAAATGTTGTGCATGTGTAGGTTTAAATTGTGAATTAAATTTTGTAGATCAAAAGAGTAGAATTGTGTATTTTAATTTTAGACTAAATTCCTTGAGCAGTTGCAATTTTATCACCATATTTCTACATGGTATTAGAGTAGGATTCACATTAGAACATAAATTTTTAATTTATTTCTCAAAAGGTTTGAATTTGCAAATTCAATGTAACAGGATTTCTTTAGAGTTAGGAGAATAGCCTTCAATGGACTGAGATTAGAGTATGCCTTGGAAGCTAGCTCGAATTTCATTACATGGAAGGATCGCATGGAGTTGGTGCTTGATGAAAATGGCTTGCTATAATACATCAAGAAAGATGTTGCAAAACCAATGGAACCTGATGCCCTGAACCTAGCCCAATGTGTTGAGAAATGGCAACAAGAAATTCCATTTTAATTTTTCCTTGAATTAAACTATGAATTAAATTCAAATTCTATTCCCATGGAAACTTAAAATAGTTAAATTAAGTTTATTAAACTTACTTAACTTAGTAAGTTTCGATTTGGAAGTCTTTTTGTCGTCATGTTATGTTCTCCCTACTTTGTATGAGTCCAGTATGAGTTAATTGTGAGTTGTAAAATAGAAGACTCAATTTCATGAGTCAGTTTAGTTAAATTAGTTCTCAAACTAATTGAGAGAACTCATAGTGAGTTAACAGGCAATGATGTCACTAATGAACTCCACCAACACTACTCTAGTTAACTGAATATTTACGCATCAGAAACTCATGCATGTCGATTTTGAGAAAGACCTAGATGAGACTAGAGTGCAGGGATAGTGTACTATTTGTTTTAGATTTTTTTGAGTTTCTCTGATAGTGCATGCATTCAGGAACTGGCCCTTGAGGGATTGCGCAATTTTTAAAGGCTTTATTTCCCTTTAAATACAAGCTATCCTCCATAGGAATTACGCATTGGAATAGAAACTTGGAGAGCTTGTGAAGAGGTTAATATTTGGCCTTGAGCTTTCTTATGAGTTGGAGATTGAATTTGTTGAGTGTTGGGATTGTTCTAGAGAGAACCAACATTGTAATTTCATCTTGATTTTCTAGATTAATACAAAACAGATAATGGGGTTTTGAGTTGCAGATTTCCCCGGATATTTATTGTGTTATATGCCTTTGATTCTCTTCCTCTACTGATTATTGTTTGCTTGATGTTTATGGGCTTATGTTGTAAAGAGTAGAAGTAGATTCTTGTCTCTTACTTTAGCAAATTAAATTAGCTTATGAATCTACGGGATTTTATACATGGTATCAAAGTTGAGAATGGTATACTAGAGGAGATTTCAAAGTTTTGAGTTTCTAGGTTACAGGTGAAATTTGAATTTGCAATACATACTTCAGGATCAGCAGATGGCATTCTATGGGTTGAGGCTTGAGTATGCCTTGGAAGGCAGCTTGAATTTCATAGCCTGGAGGGACAAGATGGAGGTTGTGATAGAGTACAATGACTTGAAGGAATTTGTTGAACAAGAAATTCCTAAGCCAACAGCTACTGATGCACAAAACTTGATCGAGTGGAAGAAGTGTGTGGCAAAGGCAAGGCAGATAATCCTTGAGGGAGTTCAATATCATATTGTCTCAAGTCTCCATGGAAAGGAAACCTCGCATGCTATGTGGAAAACATTGACGGACTTTAATCAGAATAGAAGTGATCAAAGAAAGTTGGCACTAAAGGATAAACTTCATAAAAGCAAGATGGAGAAAGGCGACACAATTCCAAAGTACTTGACCAAGTTCACTCAATGTCAGGATGTTTGGAAGTGTTTGAATCATAGTTTCCAAAGGAGGATATGGTGAGCCTTGATCTTCTTAGACTCCCAAAGAGTTGGCATAGTTAGCAGGACTTTGTCAATAATCAGGAGAAGTTTCCAGATTTGGAATGACTATGATCGGATTTGATGCAGGATGAGATCAGGAGGAACACTAAGGATGGCTCTTCATCCAAGACTAATGATGAAGAGAATTGTGCCTTAGAGATTAAGGTGAGGAAGGGGAAAGGTAAATTCCCCATTCCAAATAAGATTCTTATCATGGAGGTAAGAAGAAGGATGTGAAGAAAGTTAAATTTTTTCATTGTCACAAGATGGGACACTGTGCTATAAATTTTCCATTGAAGAAGTCCAAGGAGAAGTCCTCAGGAGGAGCAACGGGTGAGGCTTTGGCCTCCCAATTAGAATTGGACTTTTCCCTCATTGCATGCATGGTATCTTAAATGATGGGAAGCATCTGGTACTTAGACAGTGGAGCTTCATTCCACATGATTGACAACAAAGAGTTATTCAGTGAACTGGAGGAGAAAGATCTCAAGTTGCATATCGAGATGGGTGATGGTGGTAAGTATAGTGTTACTAGTGTGGGAACTATTACTTTTCAGAGGGAGCATGCAGCTCCACTCACCTTGAAGAATGTTATGCATGTACCCATACTGATGAAGAACTTGGCATCTGTGGCCATGCTTGAGGATAGAAGCTATGATGTGATCAAAGGAAAGGTGTTCCTTTGACACATAGCCATGAGTCAAGTAAAGAAGATAGGGATTCAAATTCAGAATATATATGAGACAGAGGTAGAGGATTGTGTTGCTTTGAGTTCAAAAGTGGAAAATATGTTGAGCCGAGATGTTGGTGAGTTATGGCATAGGCGATTAGGCCACTTGCATCATGGGGCTTTGAAGTTATTGCAGAAAATCTCTACCTGTCTTCCCAAAGGTACGCTTGAGAAAGTTGATACATGCAAGGGTTGTAATTTGGGAAAATACATCAAGTCTTCCTTTGGAGACAGAGACAGTTGAGCAAAGTCTATTCTGGAGAGAGTCCATTCATATGTGTGTGGACCGTTCTCGACAGCATCCATGGCCAAACACAGGTATTATGTTATATTTTTTATGACTATTCTCGTAAATGTTGGGTATTTTTTATGTAGAAAAAGGATCAAACTTTCACAAATTTTAGTGAGTTCAAAGAATTGGTAGAGAAATAATATGGCAAGAAGGTTAAAACTCTACAGAGTGATAATAGTGGTGAGTATGTCTCCAATGAATTTAAGAAATTTTATACAACAGAATGGATTAAACGAGAGTTGATGGCACCCCATAACCCTCAATAGAATGGGGTTTCCAAGAGGAAGAACAAGAGCATAGTAGGGGAAGCAAGGGAAATGTTGCATGATCAAGGCCTACCACTACACTTGTGGCTTGAGACATGCAACACAGTGGTTTATGTTCAGAACCGTAGCACACATAGGGTACTTGAGATGAAGACACGAGAGGAGGCTTATTCCGGTAAGAAGCTAGATGTTAGTCACTTCAAGATTTTTGGGTTATTGGCTTATTGCCATGTGACCAAAGATGCACAGAAGAAGCTTGAGCAAACAACAGAGTTGGTGATCTTTGTGGGGTACCCCACAACTATCGAGTGTGCATGTCAACCAGTCGAATGATAGTAGTTTGCAAGGATATCAAGTTCGATGAGGAGGAGGCCATGCGAGTATCCCTTGAGAGGGAGCTTGAGCTACATGCAGGTGAGGAGCTTTTAGCTCCTAAGGTTGAGGAACCTCATATTGATGTGGAGCAACCACATGGATAGGTTCAGAGAGCAGAGACATCCACTCAGGAAGAGTCTTCCAGAGAGGGAAGAAAGCACACTAGAGAGGCCGATAGATTGTTAGATGATGCATGGGAGAATGTGGGAGCACCCTCTTCTTAGCAAAGATAGAGGAGGTCACCAGAGAGGTACACTAGATACATGGAACTTATGAGTGCATATGTTGTGACAGATCCATCTTCTTTTAGGGAAGCAGTGCAGCAGTTGGTTAGGGTTGATGCGATGGTGGAGGAGTATGACTCAAAAGTTCAAAACAATGTTGGGATGTGGTCTCGAGATCGGAGGACAAGTTAGTTGTGAGCTCCCATTGGCTTTACAAGGTAAAGCAAGCTGCATATGGTAGTGTGGAGAATCATAAGGTCAGATTTCTGGCCCGTGACTTTTCACAGGTAGAGGGGATTCACTGTGATGAGACCTTTGCTCCTGTTGAAAGGTACTCATCAATCAGATCTATTTTGGCACTATCAGTACAAATGGGTTGGAAGATCCATCAGATGGATGTGAATATTTCCTTCCTCAATGGCAAGATTGAGGAAGAGGTGTACTTAGAGAATCTCGAAGGTTTTGAAACCTTAGACCGTGAGTCACATGTGTGTCAACTCAAGAGAGCGTTGTATGGGCTGAAGAAAGTGCCTCGTGATTGGTACACCAGGATAGATAGCTACTTCACTGGGTTTGGCTTCACGAAGAGTGAATCGGATGCGAACCTGTATCACATAGTGGTGGAAGGTAAGCTTTTTTATCATACTTTATGTAGATGATCTTATACTGACAAGTGATAAGAAGCTCATCAAATCTTGCAAGGAGGAACTTGCAAGAGAGTTTGAGATGAAGGACATGGAGCTCATGCATTACTTTCTTGGTATGGAGGTATGGCATGGAGATGGGGAGTTGTTTGTATCTCAGGACAAGTATGCCAATGAGATACTTAGGAGATTCCGCATGGGGAGCAGTAAACTCATGGAGACTCCTCTAGCTGGTAATTGGACGAAGGAGGATGCTACTTCAAGGGAAGTAGTGGAAGCTACTATTTATAGGCATCTTGTGGGTTCACTCATGTATTTGGTGAATATATGACCGGATATGTGTTGTGCAGTTAACCATCTTAGTCAAGCGATGGTTAGGCCTACCAAGCTATATTGGAAGGTGGAAAAGCGTGTATTGAGATACCTCATAGGCACTACTCATTTTGGGTTATGGTACGGACGAACAGATGGAGTGAAGCTTCAAGGCTTCATCGATGTAGATTGAGTCGGGATTCCATCCGATAGGAAGAGCACATTAGGAGGGATCTTTAGTATTGTGTCAACGGCAGTTTCTTGGTACAGTAGGAAATAGAGATCGGTTGCACTCAGTTTGGCATAGGCAGAGTACATGGCTGCAAGTCAAGCAGCATGTGAGGCTATCTAGATGAGGAAGATCCTGGTTGTTTTGTTTGGTCAGCAGATGGATCTGACAGTGATTTATTGTGATAATCAGAGTTGTATCAAACTCTCTAAAAATCCAGTCTTTCATGATCGATCCAAGCATATTGATATTTGGTATCATCATCTCAAACATTGTGCATTGAGGCGAATCATGTTCTTAGATTACATTCCCAGAGAGAAGAAAGATGTTGATATATTGACAAAGGCATTGTCAAGATGTAAATTCGAGTTTCATAGAGAAAGGATCGGGGTAGTTGATAATCCCTTTCTTGTTGAGAAGGAGTGTTGTGGAAATTTCACCATAGATTAAATTGATTATGCAATGTATTAAAGAAAAATACTTAATCTACTTCTACAATCAAAGTTGTGGAATCTTAATCAATTTTGAGCAAGATCAAATAGAACACATATAACAGAGAAGAAGATCCTATCACACATGAAACACAGAAGAATACTTTGGGGAAAGCCTCAACTAAAAAACCCCACTATTTGTATTATCATACAAGTGGAAATATCTCAGGATTACACAAAGCTTTAGCTCATCAAGCTATCCAGCTCTCAGTACAATACCTCACTGCTGCTCATAGATAGAATAGACAACACATGTGCCTTCCTTTAGTCCTCCTAGCCTCCTATTTCCTTGCACAATTTCTCTTGTGTCCTCCAGCTGCCACCTGTGTGATTCTCACCTCACACACTGCTCTGATCTCTTAAATAACTGTGCAATCTTGAAGGAGTGAATTCCTTCTGCATGGATGAGTTTCCTTTATAGGAAAATTCCTCCAACTGATAGTGCATTGTCCCTTCCTTTAATCTCAACTAGGTCTTTGTCTGAACTGACATGCATGAGTTATTTATGAGAGAATATTCAGTTATCTAGAGAACACTAGTTGCATGCATGCATGCATTAACTGACTAAACTCACAATTAGTTCCACAAATTGTTTGGAACTAATTTAACTAGACTTAACTCAGTTAACTGAGCTAACTAATTACAACTCAAATACAACTCATCCTTATCTCCTTAATTTAGGGATAACTTCCTCAATCAAAGAGATAATTGTTGCATGTCCTCACAAAGACTTCATGTTTAATTTTCTCCAACTAATTAACTCAAGATTAATTAATTAATTATTTTTCAAACTGCTGGTGAGATTAAATTCAAATATTCAGGGGCTAATTAAAATTGGAATATATCCTGAAATGCTATTTATAGCAATGTTATTTTTAGCATTTCTATTTTATCATTTCTTGTTGCTATTTTCAACACTGGTACCTAAAATGCTATCTATAGCAATGCTATTTATAGCATTTATAGTTTTAGCATTTCTTGTAGCTATTTTCAACACTCCCTCTCAACAAGAAAGGCATTCAACTCGAACCTAATCTTGAACCTTTGGAATGTTCTGCATGCAACACTTATCACTAGTGTTGTTGCTCCAGCAACTCGGAAACAAAACGAATATCCAACCTGATTTTAAATGATGCCTCTGTCATCAAGGTCTCTGACTTTTATTGCTTCTGTCGACTAAAAACTCTACGCTTTTGCTGACTCTGCCTAGTCAGTCCCTCTCTGTGCTCTTCAATATCTGACTGCTCTAGCCTCTGTCACTTTGATCTCTGACTGCATCGGTCCCACTGATTCCTCTTGCTACATCCGTGCTGTTGTTGGTCCTTTCTCCCAGCATTACATCCGCACTACACCTCCTCTCATCATGATGCATTGTGTTGCCCACTGTTGCACTGCAACTCAGTTACTGAGAAGTAACTGATCTCCCAACTGACCTCCCTATTGGGCTCGAAACACCCTCTGATGTTGAAGCTCCCTCTACAGCTGACAAGTGCTCCCTCTCTAACCTTTACACTGCTACAACAACTCCTTGTATCTCGCACCGTTGTACACCTCTCTGTGCCATCCTACAATGGTGCAACACTCTTGTGCCTCTCGCATTGTTGTAGCCTGCTAGATCTGCGTTGTCTTGGGACTCCTGCACTGTAGCTCTCTCTTCCGCTCCATCTCCATCTATCTCTACCCACTTAACCAGTCCTGCTACTCCTCGTTGGGGCTCCCATAGCAAGTTCTAATCAAAGAGGTTGTGTACCTCAAGGATCCTGCCCCTATTTCAGCCTTCTTGGGACTATCACTTCACATCACCCCACCTCACACCTGGAGGTATGGCTACATGTGATCCCTCTACCGACTTGGCTCAATATTTACCCCTACTAGAGATCTCTACGTTAGTGGATGCCTCCACTCGGCCTCCTCTCGACTTCTCCAGTTGTGGCTACGCCACAACCTCATGAAGTTTCCTCACCAATTGTGGCTCCTCCACAATTGTCTGAGACTTCTTCTAGCGCTGCATGTTGAGAGGTAATGTACTCTCCCTCTCAACCACCAAGTCTCCAACATTTGCCTTGCTCCTCAAGGCTTTGCATGCATCTTGAACCTCAAGAGCATACAGGGTCTTGACTCCTGAACTAATCTGCTTCACCTGTTTCATGGTGATGTGTCTAAGGAAAACCTTTCCCTTACTGAAGACTACATCATAGCCTTTGCCCTCCAACATCACGATCGATACCAAGTTCTTCTTCTATCCTGGTACATACTTCACATCTGTCAAGGTCATGCGAGCTCCATGCTCCCTCTGAAAAGCAACCGTGCCCACTCCTAAAACACTATACTTTTCATCATTACCCATCTCTATGCACATCTGGAGGTCTTTCTCCTCCAAGGTATTGAACAAACTTTTATCGCCAGTCATGTGGAATGAGGCTCCACTGTCAAGAAACCAACCACAACCCATCATCGATGAAACCATGCATGCGATGAGGGTAAAATCCAATTCGAACTGAGAGGCCAATGCCTCACCTTCAGATCCTTCTGAGTATCCCTTCTTGGATTTCTTCAATGGACAATTAGTTGCATAATGGCCCACCTCATGACAATTAAAGCATCTCACTTTAGATTTGTCAATCTTCTTCCCTCCATGAGAAGAACTCGATTTCGAATGAGAATCCTTCTCCTTCCCTTTCCTTGCCTTACTCACTAAGGAAAAATTTTCTTCATCCTCCTTGGATGAAGAACCATCTCTGGTGCTCCTCCTGATCTCCTTCTGCATCAGATCCGATCACAGTTGTTCCCAATCTGGAAGTTTCTCTCTTCCATTCATTGAGTCCTGGTAGCTATGCCAACTCTTAGGAAGACTGAGGAGAGCAAGACTCACCATGTCATCATTGGTTGTCGTGATTCCTACACTTCCAAGCTCATTTCTGCAAGTGGTGAGCTTGTTCAAATATGTAGAGATCATGTCGCCCTTTTCACATTTGATTTTTCATAGCTTGTCCTTTAGCGCCAACTTTCTTTGGTTGTTGATATTCTGATATAGATCCTTCAATGTCTTCCACATTGAAAACAGAGTCTCCTTCCCATGGAGACTTGAGACAATATGGTCTCGAACTCCCTCCAGAAGAATCCTCATCGCTCTCACCACACATTTCTTCCATTCCGCCAATTCTTTGGCATTAGCTGCTGCTAGCTTGGGGACTTCTTGATCAATGAAGTCCTTCAAACCATTTTCCTCTAATACTACCTCCACGCAATCCTTCCATGCTATGTAATTCGAGCTGCCATCCAGGGCATACTCAAGTCTCAAGCCATTAAATGCCATTGGTGAACTTTGAGATGTGATAGGAAATCGATTTTGTACCTACAAT
>APFE030773392.1:4157-18432 GCA_000404065.3 Pinus taeda
CGGCTGGGTTATATTGTGACTCCTTAGACTCCTATATATAGAAAGGAGGTTTTGTCATTTGAATCATCCAAGAATTGTTCATTTATGTAATGCAAAGGAGGCTACCCCCTCGAAGAGGCTGAATTCTAAGGCGTTGATCTATCTTTTCTATCTTTCTTGAAGCTGGTTTCATAACATAATGACATGACACTCATACAAGTTATTGGAGATTTATAATAATTCATGTTGGTATTTACATCCATATACCTATATACATATACCAAAACATCATACCGAAAATAAACCAAAAACATTCACTCAACTAGCGAATAAAGAAGGATACATATCCCACATCTGATCCATCATCTCCCATGTAGCCTCATTAGGCCAAAAGTGCTTCCAATGCACTTTAACCTGCTCGATTTCTCAGTTCCAAAGCATGAGCATATCTCTTTAAAAATGCATTGCGGTTCCAACGGAAATTCTCCTTCTAGATCCATCTGCAATATAGAGAAGTTAATCACATGATCAACATCTTTAACATACTTCTTAAGCAATGAACATAGAAAACATCATGGAATTTCACTGTCGGAGGCAATGCAAGTTGATAGGCTACTGGTCCAATCCTTTCAAGAATATTGAAAGGTCCACAAAATTGAGGTGCCAGCTTGGCACATGATCTGATCCTCAAGGAGATCTTCTTGGGATTGACGCGCAAGTACATATGTTCCCCAACCTGAAACTCCATAAACATATTGTTCTAATATGCATAAATTTTCTTATTATCCTATGTTTTCTTTAGATTCTTCTTCATTACCTACATTTCCTGTTCCATATCTACCAAAATATCCGATCCTATCAACACCCTGTTCACTGGATCACTCCAACTTGTGGGAGTATTACAACTCTGCCCATAGTGCCTTAAACCTACTCATCCTTATGACTCTTGATAACCATTATTGTAAGAAAACTTAACCAATGGAAGGTACTCCTCCCATCTCCTCTGTTGATGCATCACATACATCCTCAACATGTCCTCTAATATCCAGTTGACCCTCTTCGTCTGTCCACATGTTTGCGAATAATAAGCTTTTCTAAAGGCCAACTCTGTAACCAAACCTGCAAATAACTCTTTCCAGAACCTAGAAGTGAACTTAGCATCCATGTATGACACAATATTTTACGGGACACCATGTAGTCTCAATACATCTCTTATAAAGACCTGTGCCACATCAATTGCTGAATATGTATACTTCACTGGAATGAAGTGTGCTACCTTCGTCAAACTGTCTACAACAACCATTATGGAATCATGTAAATGACAAAGCTAAGGTAGGGAAATCCAAGAAAACCCACCAAATCCGCAAGAAAATAACAACACCACGAAGACAAAGAAGGACACAAGAAAATGGTGTGAATTTCGTAAGAGCTCCACTCACAACACAAGTGAGTGTCGGGCCGAGAAGTCACAGGTGGTCAAGCTGAAGGATTCTTAATCAGACACATGTTCTGAATCTGAGTTAGAACCCAAAAAGGGGATTGAAAAAGGGAAGCATATTATTGATGCAGAGCCCAGTGCCACCGTGGCCACCTTGAAGATCCAGAAGAATGAGGCTAAAAAACCTCATTTGAACAGAGGTCATGAAGCAGTTGGACATACCGACTAGAACGCATCCGTAGTCGTACAACATCGGTTGGCTTCACCAGGGACGAGATCTTCACGTCAACCATTAGTGTTTCCTTCCCTACAACATCAAGCCCTTCACAGATGAGGTATTGCGTGATGTTGATCCTCTTGAAGTTTGTGATGTATTATTAGGCCAACCATACTTGTTGAAGCGTCATGTTGTATTATGAGTCAAGGTCCCGCCTACCACCATCTCTTTGATCTCTGCTAAGAAATGCAGTTAGATCATCTCCAAGATTGGGAAATTTATTTTCTTTCTTATTCACTCTCAAAGTAAGGGGAAGATTGTAGCCACCTCCATGGCCCCTGGGGAAGGGTTCCTCCATGCAACAAAAGTAGGTGCATATGGTCATGGAAGAATACAGGGACACATTCTCCTCACCCATAGGGGTGCCCTTGCACAGTCAGGTCAAGCATTCGATCGATCTGACTCCCAGAGAACCTCTACCCAACGAGCAAATATATCGATGCTCCATTATGGAAAATGAATAGATCAGGTGGAAAATCCAGGAATTACTGCAAAAAGGGCACATCTAACCAAGTTCCTCGCCTTGTGGGAACGATATTGTAATTGTACAGAATAAGGATGGGACCTGGAGGCTCTGCATTGATTATCGAGCACTAAACAAAATCGATGTCAGGAATAAGTATCCAATCCCACATATTGATGAACTTCTAGACCAACTTAAGGGAGCCAAGTATTAGCAAGATTGGTCTGAAGTATGGCTATCACTAGGTTCCAATAGAGCTGGCAGATGCATGGAAGACCACCTTCAAATCCAAGGAAGGCCTTTTTGAATGGTTGGTTATGCCCTTTGGGTTGACAAATTCCCTTGCTACTTTTATGAGGCTAATGGATGACATCTTGTGGCCCTTCACCAACTCATTCATGGTTATTTATCTAGACGATATCCCTATCTTCAACAAGAGTTTGGAAGAACACTTGCAACACATTCGACAGGTCCTTCAAACCCTTCGGCAACACAAACTGTGTGCCAAAATCGAAATATGCACCTTTGGCATGAGGCAGGTCCATTATCTAGTTTACGTCATAAATGAGTGTGGCGCGCATGTGGATCTGACTGAGATCCAAGTCATTCAGGATTGGCCAACCCCGAACACTTTAACAGAGCTTCACAACTTTTTGGGTCGTGCAAATTTTTATCGAAGGTTCATGTTGTGATTCTCCCATATCACTTGGCCTTTGAGTCAGATTACCTAGGGCAGAATGAAAGCAATTTTTTCTTGGTTTGAGTACCAACAAAAGGAATTCATTGAGTTGAAGCATGACATTTTCTCTGCACGGGTACTCACCTTGCCGGACTTGCAACAACCATTTTTAATTGAGACAGACACCTTCGACTATGCTATTGGTGTAGTCCTCACCCAACATGGGCATCCAGTGGCCTATCATAGTGAGGCACTTTCCGATACAATTTGGAAGTACCTGTAGAAATTCTCACTGTATATTAACCTGATTATGCAATATAACTAAATCAAAATACTTAATCTACTTCTACAATCAAACTTACAGAAGCTTAATCAATTTGAGCAAGATCAAACCAAACACATATAACAGAGAAGAAGAATCAATACACATGAAACATAGAAGAATAATCTGGTGAAAGCCTCAGCTAAAAACCCCACTATCTATATTATCATACAAGTGGAAATATCTCAAGATTACAAACAACTTTAGCTCTCACAGCTATCCAGCTCTCAGTACAATCCCTCACTGCTGCTCATAGACAAAATAGACAATTCATATGCCTTCTCCTCTGTCCTCCAAGCCTCCTATTTCCTTGCACAGTTTTCCCTGGGTGCTCCAGCTGTAACCTTGTGTGACACTGATCTCACACACTGCTCCAACACACTGTAAAACTGCGCAAATCTCAAGGAATTAATTCCTTCTTCATGCAAGATAGTTTCTTATAGGAAATTTTTTGCAACTAATTGTACAAAGTCCCTGCCTTTAATCTCAACTGGGTCTTTGTCTAAACTGACATGCATGAGTTATTTATGAGAGAATATTCAGTTATCTGGAGTACACTAGTTTTATGCATGCATGAATTAACTGACTGAACTCACAATTAGTTCCTCAAACTGTTTGGAACTAATTTAACTGGACTTAACTAAGTTAACTGAGCTAACTAATTAAAAATCAAATACAACTCATCCTTATCTTCATAATTAAGGGATAACTTCCTTAATTTAAGGGATAACTGTTGCATGACTTCACAAAGACTTCTAGCTTGAATTTCTCCAACTTATTAACTCAAGATGAGTTAATTAATTATTTTTCAAGTAGCTGGTGAAACTAAATTCGAATTTTAATTCTCAATTTTAATTCAAGGAAAAATTAAAATTGGAATATTCTTGTTGCCACATTTCAACACTCCCTCTCAACAAGAAAGGGATTATCTGCCACCTCGATCCTGTCTCTATGGAACTCGAATTTACACTTTGACAATGCCTTAGTCAAAATGTCAGCATCTTGCTCCTCGGCCAAAATATACTGAACAACATGATCCTCCTCACCACATAGTCTCTGAGATGATGATACTGAATGTCGATGTGCTTGGACCTGTCATGAAATACTGGATTTTCAGAGAGTTTGATACAACTCTGATTATCACAATAGATCATAGTTGGATCGATCCTCTGATCAAACAAACCAACTAGAATTTTCTGCATCCAAATGGCCTCACATGTTGCCTGACTTGCAGCCATGTATTCAGCCTCTGTTGAGTTGAGTGCAACCGACCTCTGTTTCCTACTATACCAAGAAACTGCAACTGACCCAAGGTTGAAAATTCCTCTTGACGTGCTCTTCTGATCTGATGGACTCCTTGCCCAATCTGCATCTGTGAAGCCCTGTAGCTTCACTCCCTCTGTTTGTTTGTACCATAATCCACATTGAGATGTGCCTCTGAGGTATCTCAAAACATGCTTAGCTGCCTTCCAAAACATCTTGGTAGCCTGAACCATAGATTGACTCAGCTGGTTCAACGCATAGCACAAATCTCGTCGTGTGTTCACTAAGTACATCAGTGTACCCACAAGCTCCCGATACACAGTAGCTTCTACTACTTCTCCTGAAGTAGCATCCTCCTTCCTCTAGTTACCTGCTAGAGGAGTATGCATGGGATTGCACTTCTCCATGTGGAATCTCATGAGTATATCATTGGCATACTTGCCTTGAGACACAAACAACTCCCCATCCTTCTGCCACACTTCCATGCCAAGGAAGTAGTGCATGAGACCCATGTCTTTCATCTCGAATTCTCTTGCAAGTTCCTCCTTGCAAGACATGATCAACTGATCATCACCTGTCAATATGAGATCATCAACATAAAGAACAATGATCAACTACTTACCTTTTACCATGATGTGGAACAAGTTCGCATCCACTTCACTCTTTGTGAAGCGCAACTCAGTGAAGTAGTTGTCGATCCTAGTGTACCAAGCACGAGGTGATTGCTTTAGCTCGTACAAATCTCTCTTGAGTCGGCACACATGAAAATCACGATCGAAGGTCTCAAAACCTTCCGGCTGCTCTATGCACACCTCTTCCTCAATCTTGTCATTGAGGAATTCAGTCTTCACATCCATCTGATGGATCTTCCAACCCATCTGTGATGATAGTGCCAACATCGATCTGATAGATGAGTACCTTGCTACAGGAGAAAAAGTCTCATCATAGTCAATCCCCTCGACTTGTCAGAAACCATGGGCAACAAAATCTTGCCTTATGTTTATCCACACTACCATCAGCAGCTTGCTTTACCTTGTAAAGCCAACGAGAACTCACAAATGACTTGTTCTCTGGTCTTGGAACCACATCCTAAACACTGTTCTGAACTATGGAGTCATAATCCTCCACCATATCATCAACCCAAATCGACTGTTGCACTGCTTCCTCAAAGGAAGATGGCTCGATCTCAACACATTCCCCAACAAGGGCCATGTATCTAGTGTACCTATCAGGTGACCTCCTTTTTCTGTGCTGAGAATATGGTTCTCCCACATTCTCTCTCGTATCTGACAAAAATATGTCAGCTTCTCTTGTGCGTTTCTATCCCTCTCTGGAAGACTCTGCTTGATTGGATGTCTCCACTCCTAGAACCTCTGCATGCGGCTACTCCGCATCAGTTTGAGGCTCCTCCTCCTTAGGAACCAAAAGTTCCTCCACAGCCTGTAGTTGGAGTTCCCTCTCAAGAGAAACTCGCATGGCCTTCTGCTCATCAAACTTGAGATATCTGCGAACCACTATCCTCCAACTAGTAGGCAAGTACACCTGATAGTTGTGAGGTGTATCTGTGTACCCCACAAGTATTCCCAACTCAGCTGTCGGCTCAAGTTTCTTCCGGGCATCCTTGGTCACATGGAAATACACTGATGAGCCAAAGATCCTGAAGTGACCCACATCTGGTCTCTTCCCGGAGAAATCTTCCTCTGGTGTCTTCATCCCAAGAATGCGATGCGGGATTCTATTCTGAAAATAGACCGTTGTGTTGCATGCCTCACCCATAAATGAAGTGGTAGGCCTTGGTCATGCAACATCACCCGAGCTACTGCTACAATCATTCTATTATTCCTCTCGACCACCCCATTCTGCTGTGGGTTATGAGGTGCCGTCAACTCCCGTTTAATTCCTTCCACTGCACAGAAGTCCTTAAACTCTTGAGAGACATACTCTCCACCATTGTTGCTTCTCAAGGCCTTGATCTTCTTCCTTGATTCTTTCTCAACCAAAGCTTTGAACTCACAAAACTTTGAGAAGGTTTGGTCCTTCTTCTGCATGAAATAAATCCAGCATTTATGAGAAAAATCATCAATGAAAATCACATAATAGCTTTGTTTCGCGGTGGATGCTATTGAGAATGGTCCACACACACCAGTATGAACTCACTCCAAGATTACTTCAGCTCGACTGTCACAATCATGAAAGGAAGACTTGGCGTACTTTCCCAAGGTACAACCTTTGCATGTGTCCACTTGCTCAAGTTTACCTTTGGGAAGTCCAATAGAGACCTACTGAATTTTATTCGAGGCCCCATGATGAAAGTGGCCCAACCGCCTATGCCATAACTCGCCAACATCTTGGCTTTGCACCAATTCTGCTTTTGAACTCAATGCAACACAATCATCTACCTCTAGCTTATAGAGATTCTTCACTCGAATCCCAATCCTCTTGGTCTGACCCGTGGCTATGTGTCTCAGGAACCCCTTTCCTTTATTGAAGACAACATCGTATCCTTTTTCCTCCAACATCGTGACTGATACCAAGTTCTTCTTCAGTCCAGGCACATACTTACATTAGTCAGGGTGAGAGGAGCTCCATGCTTCCTCTGAAAAGCAACTGTGCCTTCTCCTGAAACACAGTACTTCCCATCATCACCCATCTCTATGTGCATCTTGAGGTCTTTCTCCTCCAAGGTACTGAATAAACTTTTATCAGCCGGTCATGTGGAATGAGGCTCCACTCTCTAGATACCAAACACAACCCACCATCGATGAAACCATACATGCGATGAGGGTAAAATCCAATTCGAACTGAGAGGCTAATCCCTCACCTTCTGATCCTTTCGAGGATTCCTTCTTGGATTTCTTCAATGGGCAATTAGTTGCATAATGGTACACCTCATGAAAATTAAAGCATCTCACTTTAGATTTTTCAATCTTCTTCCCTCCATGAGAAGAATTTGATTTGGAGTGAGAAGCCTTCCCTTTCACTTTCCTTGTCTTACTTTCTGAGGCTATATTTTCTTCATCATCATGCTTAGATGAAGAACCATCTCTTGTGCTCCTCTTGATCTCCTCTTGCATCAGATTCAACCACAGTTGTTCCCAATCCAACAATTTCTCTCTTCCATTCACAGAGTCCTGGTAGCTATTCCAACTCTTTGGAAGACCGAGGAGAGAAAGGCTCACCATATCATCATCGACAGTCGTTATTCCCACACTACCAAGCTCATCTCTATAGGTGGTGAGCTTGTTCAGACATGTAGAAATAATGTCACCCTTCTCCATCTTGATTTTTCGAAGCTTATCCTTGAGCACCAATTTCCTCTGGTCACTGCTGTTCTGATATAGGTCCCTCAATGTATTCCACATTGAAAATGAAGTCTCCTTCCCATGGAGACTCGAGATAATATGGTCTTGAACTCCCTCCAAAAGAATCCTTCTCACCTTCGCCACACACTTTTCCATTTAGCCAATTCTTGTGCATTAGCAGCAACTGGCTTGGGGATTTCTTGATTAATGAAATCCCTCAAACCATTGTCTTCTAATACTGCTTCCATGCGATCCTTCCATGCTATGTAATTCGAGCTGTCAGGCAGAGCATACTCGAGTCTCAAGCCATTGAACGCCATTGGTGAACTTTGAGGTGTGATAAGAATTTGATTTTGTACTTGCAACCAAGAACTTCAAACTTTAAATTTCCCTTCTTAGTATACATTTCATGGCTCTGATCACCTTTGCTTAAATACCATGTAGAAATTCTCACTGTAGATTAACCTTATTATGCAATATAACTAAAGCAAATACTTAATCTACTTCTACAGTCAAACTTGCAGAAGCTTAATCGATTTGAGCAAGATCAAACAAAACACATATAACAAAGAAGAAGAATCAATACACATGAAACACAGAAGAATACTTTGGGGAAAGCCTCAGCTAAAAACCCCGCTATCTATATTATCATACAAGTGGAAATATCTCAGGATTACACACAACTTTAGCTCTCACATCTATCCATCTCTCAGTACAATCCCTCACTGCTGCTCATAGATAGAATAAACAACTCATATGCCTTATCATCTATCCTCCAAGCCTCCTATTTCCTTGCACAATTTTCCCTGGGTGCTCTAGCTGTAACCTTGTGTGACACTGATCTCACACACTGCTCCAACACACTGTAAAACTGCGCAAATCTCAAGGAATGAATTCCTTCTGCATGCAAGAGATTTTCTTATAGGAAAATTCTTACAACTAATAGTACATTGTCCCTGCCTTTAATCTCAACTGGGTCTTTGTTTGAACTAACATGCATGAGTTATTTATGAGAGAATATTCAGTTATCTGGAGTACACTAGTTTCATGCATGCATGCATTTAACTGACTGAACTCACAATTAGTTCCTCAAACTATTTGGAACTAATTTAACTGGATTTAAATCAGTTAACTGAGCTAACTAATTACAACTCAAATACAACTCATCCTTAAATCCTTAATTAAGGGATAACTTCCTTAATTTAAGGGATAACTGTTGCATGACTTCACAAAGGCTTCTAGCTTGAATTTCTCCAACTAATTAACTCAAGATGAATTAATTAATTATTTTTCAAGCAGCTGGTGATACTAAATTCGAATTTTAATTCTCAATTTTAATTCAAGGACAAATTAAAATTGGAATATTCTTGTTGCCACATTTCAACAATACCGCACCTATGATAAAGAGATGTATTCCATTGTGTAGGTTTGCAAGCAATGTAAGCATTACATTCTGCAGAAGGAGACGGTCATCCACATCGATCAATGACCTCTTTAGTTCATACAAACACAAGGGAAGTTGCAGAACGATCACCATCAGAAGTAGTCTACATATCTGCAACAATTGCATTTTAAAATTAAATAAAAAAATGCATCACCAATCATGTTTCTGACTGCCTCAATTAACCTCTAATTATAGTACTGACTAATGTTCTCAACTCTTGTTGCCACGAGACCTTAGGATGGCCACAACTATAAAAAAATGATCCAAATTGCGTCTCCACATACCATATGATAGTAGATGGCAGGAAAGTTCCTGATTTCCACCTCTAGGATGCATTATTATGATACTTGGGCTACCTTTGTGTTCAACATAGTTACCTATCAAACAATAATTATTACCTCAAAACGGGTACTCTAGCCCCAAAACCCCAAAAAAACATGAAAAAACAACCCAAAAATGAAAATTGTTTATGCCAGAACGATGTTTTTTTTAGGGTAAATTTTCAACAATTTTTTTTTTTTAAATGGAAGTAAAAACCATTTTTGTTTTGAAAAATGGATGAAAAAAACACCCTTAAAAAAAGTGTTTATTCTGGAATAACAAAAAAAAAAACGGGTTACAATTCTGACATTTTTGAGCAATGGAGTTAAAGATAAAATATCTCGACTTTGAAAAAGTGTAAAATTCCAATAATTCTCAGACATGATGTTAAAGATAAAATATCATTTCTCGAATCTTGATAATTCCAACTATTTCCATCCATGTTGTTAAAGATAAAATATTTTGACTCTAAAAAACCTTGAAATTGTAATTGTTTTCAACCATAACATTAAAGATGAAATATCATAATTCAGAAACACCTTAACATTTTGACAAATTTTCAACCTTGTAATAAAAAACCTTCAGTTTGTAACACATTTCAACCATGAAATTATGGACAAATTATATGACAAACAATTTTTAAAAATGAACAAGTAAATGAAAGATTCATTATTCCAAGAGTAATTTTTATTTCAAAGGCTAAAACTATAGCGCTTTTCAAATTTTAGCCTAAGACAACTTATCCTATTGTAATAAAAACCTAAAAATCAACCATCAAAATGAAGTGTTCTTTTTAATGAGGCATTAAAATTTCAACAATTTTAAACTATCTTATACCAAATGATAACAATAAATAATATCATGGCAATATCACTGTATAATTTAAAAATTCAACATTAATTTCTAATATTTATTTACTTTTAATCAAAATATCAACTTTCATAGATTGAATATCACATACATTAAAGCATATAATCCAAAAAACATAGAAATGACCCATAACTTCATGTAAGCTCATATGAAAGTCAAAAATATTTATTTCAAGTTACCATGCAAACATCTCTAAATACATGAATTTCTTTTAATTAAAACATTAAATTCAACAAACATAGAAATGACTCATAACTTCATGTAATATCATATGGAAGTCAAAATATTTATTTCAAGTTACCATGCAAACATCATTTACATAAAATGTCTTAGACATTTATTCAAAATCATCCATAGGATCCGACACACCATTAGAATCTACATCTTCAGATGAATGACTGGACGCAGATGGAGATGACCCATATTCTTATCTTTCATCAACTAGAGCCCCATCTGAGTCAACATGCACGTCCACCATTTCAGGTTTCAAAAGTCTTCTAGATCTATGACTAGGTTCAACAGACTCCCATCTCAACACTGTTCCTTTTGGTCGCAACTTCTTCAAAATATCTATGGTCTTGAAGCAAAGAGTTCCTCTCTTTGTTAAATTGAAGTCATAGACAAGTATGTCAACATCCTCCAATTTTAATAGGTCTATGTGGCGTCGATTTATATTTGTACCCTTTCTTTTTCTCTTTCTGTGAATTTATTTATCAACTACCATCTCTGGATTGTACACACAATTGAATGGGTGGGTATTTGTGGCATACTAATGTACCTCAACAACTGTAATATCTTCATTTTCTTTAATGAATTTCATAACCTTCGCAACCCAAAATGGATAGCCCAGTGGATCTCCATCTGCTAATACTGCTATCATGCAACCCTCCTTAACATCATGTACAAAACCCCTGTAAAGGTCTTCCACGGCTTCATGTTGTGCAAACGATCTTCTAGAACCAATATAGATTTCTCTTTCCTCTTCCTGTTGAGAATTAATAATGCCTTGAGATTGTGGTTGTTCAACAATGTGTCTTTCCTCCTATTCATTTGGCATATTTTGAGGCCAAATAAATGGAGTCTTCAAAAGTGTATATTCATTTCCTGATATTGAGATGATATCACTTTGATCATTGAAAAAATGCTCCCACCAAACTGAATCAACAACATCAAAGTAGTCATATGTATCTCTAATACATTTTTTAATTTCTTCCAGACATTCAGAATAATTTATCTCTCTCTTATGCCTTTGTTCATTATTGAGTTCAACAACTAATTTTAATAATATTATCTTTGATGAAAATATTGGATGATTTGGAATGATCTTCAAAAATGCTAAACCTGATGACGGCCCCCATTTTGCAATAGTTGAATACTTCTTGCCCCATATAAGTGTTTTTCCATTAATTTTTTTGATATGAAATTGATGCTGGAAGCTAATGTCATTAAGTTTTTCAATGCATTTATCCTCACCATGCAATCCCAAAATAAACCTTCGCATGTAAATAGTTGCTTCCAGCACATGAAAAACAAGCTTTGGAATATATGCTTTCTTAATACATTCAATTAATGATGGAAGGCTCCCAAAATTCTTCCTCCTCAATGTTACTGAAAAACGACTAAACATCTGATCTATATGGTCATGAGTGTGCCCAAAAAGAAGGAAACTAACCTTTACGTTTTTAAAAATTCCCAATTGAACAAGCATGTTTAGATATCCAAAAAGAACTTGATTTTTATTTTCACGGCTTGTGTTGTCCAATTGCAGATACAATACTTGAGGAAGAATACCATACTAATGAAAAATCACATCATGGAATATAGTTATGGTAATATTTGCATCATTATGAATATTGGGATCTGTGAAGTAAACCCTTGGTAACATCTTCCCATTAAAGTCCATACAACCAACCAAGTGAAATTGAATAAAATTTTCTTTCTATAAATTTTTTGGTGTGCGAAGAAAATGTGGCAGAAGTGTTTTCTTTTGGTCCATACCATCAATTATCAAACCCAAATATTTATTGGATTATCATAATACTTTTTTCTATGTTTATAAATTTTTTGTCTTTCACTTGTTTTTTGATTACGATGCTCTTGAAGTGCTTTGACAATGGAATTTGCACATAAAATAAAAGAAATCTATTAATAAATATATTTTCATAGTTGATAACTATCCAATTTTTATAAATAATTTTATGAATGCATATCTCTTTCTGCCCCTTGAAATTTATGTCTTTTTGATTTAAGAGAAGCACATGTACTGCAAATCCCCATCCTTGTCTTCTTAGGAATAGGAACATTGTTGAATTTGTTCCTCCATATCCTTGTAAAATATGAATATGTAATAAAATTACCATCTCCTTCAACACCTTCTGCATATTCTCTGTATAAGTTGTAGATTTCTCACCTTGAGAAATTATTTGGAATATGTATTGTGTCTTTATTTGGCATACACTCTCCATGCTTTGAAAAGAAGTCTTTCATCCATGACATTGCAATAATTGCTGATGGTCCAACCTCTCTTTTAGAACTTACTTCTGAATAATATGTAGGGTGTTTTTTCCAGTCTTTCTTGGATTCTTGACAAACGAAAATTACTCACTGAATGAAACATTTTGAAAGCATTTCTACAAATTAATGCATTCCCAATATGATAATCATAACATGTCAATGTAGATTGCATGCAACCCACTAAAAATGAATTTTGCATGCTTTTATTCATTGACAAATATTTCTTCCTTTGCTCCAAAGCAAACTTGAAATCCATGTGTTTCAAGCAATCCTTTCGAAAACATTCACTTGAAATCAGATCACCAATAGAACTTCTACTTGTGAGACATTCTGTCCTAACCCTTGTATAACTGGAATATTTTGGTTTGATATGAAAAGGCATAATCCTACTCCTAGATACAATAGTTGCTTGTAACGTCTCCCTCATTTCATTATTTTCTGCAGAAACATTTTCATCATCAATAGGAGGAATATTATACTGACGAAGATTGTTAGAAAATTCATCACCATCATTGCTTGGAAAACATTCATTACCATCCTCACATGAAGGAAATTCTTCACTACTGACACCTTCACCATCTTCATCCCTGCTTTTGAAAACCTCCCTTGGAGGACTCAATTCATCATCACCACAACTACCTTTGAAACACTCACTTAGAGAAAATGCATTATTAACATTTGTGCCTCTAAAATTATCATTTGCAAGAAAATATTCATCCTCCCCTTCATCACTGGTGCTCGCATAATACTTAGGATTATGACTAAGTGGAAAATATGACTCTCTATTCATAGTCAAATTATCATTTGCACGAAATTCTTTTTCCTCCCCTTCATCAATGGTGGTTTCATAATCCTTGGGATTAGGAACAAGTGGAAACTTCGAATTTCTATTCAATGGAAATTCTTCATCCTCCCCTGCATCAGTGGTGCTCTCATAATCCTTAGGATTAGGGCTAAGTGGAAACTTTGAATCTCCATTTACTGGAAATTGTTCATCCTTGCCCTCCCCTTCATTAGTGGTGCTCTCATAATCCTTAGGATTAGGAATATGTGGAAACCTTGACTCTGCAAATTCTTCATCCCCCCCTTCATCAGTGGTGCTCTCACAATCCTTAGGATTAGGAATATGTGGAAACTTTGACTCTGCAAATTATTCACCCCCCTTTTATCAATGCTGCTCTCATAATCCTTAGGATTAATACTATGTGGAAACTTTGACTCTGCAAATTCTTCATCCCCCATTCATTAGTGCTACTCTCATAATCCTTAGGATTAGGACATGCGGAAAATTTGACTTTGCAAATTATTCATCCCCCCCTCCATCAATGGTGCTCTCATAATCCTTAGGATTAGTAGGAAGTGGAAACTTTGACTCTGCAAATTCTTTATCCACCCCTTCATTA
>APFE030773392.1:18733-30270 GCA_000404065.3 Pinus taeda
TTTTCGTTCCAAAGTTTCCCCCAAAAACTTTTGCCAAATATTTTCCATCTAAAAATTTCGTTTGAAATATTTCCCTCCAAATTTTTCGTCTCAAATTTACTTGAAACCATATTACTAAACTTTTGGCCTTCAAGAATTTTACCCTACTTTCTATTCAAAATATCCACATAAATTTTTGTTTAATGCATTCATTCGAAATTAAAATAAGTTTTTATTTAAATTATTTAACATTGACTATGTAACTAAATTAATTTTTATAATCAATATTTTATTTTATCCATAATGATGAAAACTAACATATATATATATATATATATATTATATAATTATATATATATATATTTATATATATATATATATATATATATATATAATAAATATATTATATATATATATATATGTTAGTTTTCATTCATTAGGGAAAAAAATTTATTAATTATAAAAATTAATTTGTTACATAGTCAATGTTAAATAATTTAAATAGAAAAATTATTTTGAGTTTCTATCAATCTTTTGAATAGAAAATAGGGTGAAATTTTTCAAAGCCAAAAGTTTAGTAATATGTTTTCAAGTAAATTATAGATGAAAATTTTGGAAAGAAATATTTGAAAATGAAATTTTTGGAGGGAAAACTTTCAACGAAATTTTTTTGGGGGCAAACTTTGGAGGGAAAATTTTCGGCAAAATTTTTTGGGGGAAAAACTTTAGAGGGAAATTCTCAATATCTAAGTTATATATTGTTGTAGGGAGAGAGTGATTTTGTATCATTTGACATCTTCTGGTTGAAGGTCATGGATTCTTCTGATAGTGAAGTTTTTCTTTCTTTAGCATCGACATCTTCGGCATGCAACAACTCTATTCATTTTTATGAATGTAATAGGAATTCTTTCATTATGAATAGAGAGACAAATTTTCCACTTGGACTTAATCCTAAGGATGATGAGAGCAACATCAATGAAGGGCAGGAAAAAGGATTTCCTATGAATAGAGAGTCAATTTTTCCACTTCCTCCTAATCCTAAGGATTATGAGAGCACCACTGATGAAGCGGGGGATGAAGAATTTCCAGAGTCAAAGTTTCCACATAGTCCTAATCCTAAGGATTATGAGAAAAGCATTGATGAAGGGGGTGATGAAGAATTTCCCCGAGTCAAAGTTTTAACTTCCTCCTAATCATAAGGATTATGAGAGAACCATTGATAAAGGGGGGGATGAAGAATTTACAAATTCAAAGTTTCCATATAGTCCTAATACGAAAGATTATGAGAGCACCACTAATGAAGGGGTGGATAAAGAATTTGCAGAGTCAAAGTTTCCACTTCCTACTAATCCTAAGGATTATGAGAGCACCATTGATGGAGGGGGGGATGAATAATTTGCAAAGTCAAATTTTCCGCATGTCCTAATCCTAAGGATTATGAGAGTAGCACTAATGAATGGGGGATGAAGAATTTGCAGAGTCAAAGTTTCCACATAGTATTAATCCTAAGGATTATGAGAGCAGCATTGATAAAAGGGGGGGTGAATAATTTGCAGAGTCAAAGTTTCCACATATTCCTAATCCTAAGGATTGTGAGAGCACCACTGATGAAGGGGGGGATGAAGAATTTGCAGAGTCAAGGTTTCCACATATTCCTAATCCTAAGGATTATGAGAGCACCACTAATGAAGGGGAGGGCAAGGATGAACAATTTCCAGTAAATGGAGATTCAAAGTTTCCACTTAGCCCTAATCCTAAGGATTATGAGAGCACCACTGATGCAGGGGAGGATGAAGAATTTCCATTGAATAGAAATTCGAAGTTTCCACTTGTTCCTAATCCAAAGGATATATATGAATGAAAACTAACCTAAAGATATATAGATATATATATATATATACATATATATATATATATATATATATAATATATATATATAGATATATATATATATATATATATATATATATATATATATATATATATATAATATATATAATACATATAATATATATATATATATATATATATTAATCCCACATTCAAAAAACGATAAATCAATCCCACAATCATCGCTATAAAATAAAATTCACCATCTATTCATCACATTATATCAAGTCTTCTAGGTCTTGTTGAAAACTTTGGAGCGATTTTGCAGAGGAGCTGCGAAGGAGCTGTATTGTCATAGATAACACATTCAACGAGATTTTTATGCATTTAAAAGATTAGTTTTCTTTCTATCTGGACTATTTCTAGATGAATTTGGGGAAATTTTGTGTTTTTACAGGAAAAACCACATAATTATCATTATTATTATTATTTTTTTTTTATGATGATGATGATGGTGGTTAACATCCACTGAGACCAAATTGGTCTGTCGGACCTATAATTTTCCTAGTTCTTAATTGTCTAGATTCTCGTCTTTCTTGGTGAGATTGGTGTTGTAGCTTTCTTTTTTTTCTCTACAATCTTCCAACTTCCTTTATCTTACATCTCCTTCATCTCTTCTGTTTCTTGGGACATTGGTGTCTTAGCTTCGCAATCTGTTGTGTTCGTCCTTTTGAAGATAGTCGGAGAAGAAGTTTGGTCTGGGAGATCTGATTTGCTGTTAAATGAAGATTTATTTTGTGCGGTATTCGAATCCTCATAATTGTTGATGATTGAGGGGTTGTCAAGTTCACTTTTTTGCTGTTGGGCAGGGCTTTCCCCTTGCTTGTCTTGAGAGTTGTTTCTTTCTTGCTTGATTTCTTGTGATTCAGAGTTTTCTAGAGAGTATTCTTCCTTGATGACAGTGTAATGTTCTTTTTGTGCTCCTTCCCACCATGTAGATCTGTGGTGATTCTTTCTATTAGAATTTTTCTGGGAGGTGTTAGCTCTGCTACATGTCTTGACATTTGGAGGACCAAATACAAGCTTGGCCATGTGTTATGTTCAGAGGCAGCTCGCAACAGTTTGTTTCCCTCTTCTCCTTTATTCTCCTTACACTCTTTAAACCCCCTGCCATCTCTGTTTTCCTCCAAAACTCGGCATAAGTCCCTGTTCCGTTAAACCCCTGGGCATTAAGCTCAGACCCTCATACAACCATATTCATATGACCCCACGCTCTCGTAGTCCTTTATCACCTTTTAATCGCAGCCATCGAATTGCCGCACCCTGAACCAATGATTCCCTGCCGCTAATAACTTGCCCGTTGGTTTTCCTGCCGTCTGATCATCTACCGAGCGATCCGACGACATCCGCTCCTCCCGCTATCACAAACTAACCGAGTGATAACGCGCGATCAAAGCGGTTTCTTCCCTGTCACATCCACCATGCATCGCCCGATAACTCGCATCGCTAGCCCTTGTACGATTATTGCCCGACCTCCGATAGCGATGTGAGCATTACACTTACCGCTTAAGCCCACTCTCCCCGCCCAATGATCTCTATGCATCTTTCGCGCCCGGCCACCGTCGGATCTGCCCGCCCGAGATCCAACGGCCTATGATCACCCCGCTCTCATATCTCCCGATATCTTCTGCAAACCAATCTCCGCCGTCCAATCGTTTGATCCAATGGCTAGTTTCGTGTCTCTATTCAGTTCGTCCACCGGCCATGAAGCCCATGCTCCTTAACTGCTATGTGCATCCAAAGGACGAGCATAACCGGTTCCCGGTACCATTTGTAGCAGATCCTCAACCACCGCATTCAAGGGATAGTATGGCCGAGAAAGAAAGGACAAGCCTCGAGCAGTTAATTGCATTTATCAGTTATGGAATTTCTTCCATACTACACTCCACCTGCCCAAGAAGTACAACAAAGAATCCTAAAAGATCAAATCCGTTCATTAAAGTAGGTAGATAGCAGTAGAGACTCCATCAGGCAGTTAAAGCAGTTGGTGGTCAATTATGACACCTACACGCATAGAACAGTAGAACATTTTTGTAAAGAAACTCTATACATACCCAGAGAACAGATGTAATCGGGGTTGATGGTTGTGATTTTGATGTAAGGTTCAACTTTTGGAGACTGTAACTACTTTGATACTTGCAGCATCTCGTCTTCATTTTCAGCTAATACAAGCTTCTTTTGCTGTTAATTGCTCACTTTCCACTTCTATTCTGTTCTAGGCTGTGCCTGTTATGCAGTTTTCATGTACTCTAGATGTTTTGCATCAAATGAGCTGTCATCCTACCTCTGTGTTGAAGTCTAGTATGTATCATTGTATGTGTTATGCAGGTTTCTGTTAACTTAGTGCCAGAGAGCTATCATCCTGTCTGTGCATTAGGAAATAGATTTGCAGACCTTTTTACTAGTTGCAGCAGGCCATCACATGGTCTTGTGCATCTGCTGGTGTGGTCATTATTCTCCATGTTCACCTAATTCATTAAACTGTGAGTAATTGGTGGTCTAAAGCCTTGTAGTCTGGGGGTGTTCACGCATGTCTGGAGTTAAGCATAGTAGAAGTGGTTATCTGGCTTGAACAAGCATCATTCCTTCCATTCATCCATTTCCAACATTGAGTTGAGTTTGTAATGTTCCCTAGCATCTCCAAGATACAACTTAGGAGAGTTTCCTAGGGTGATAACATTAATTGGCGCCGTTTCCGAGGAGAGGAGATTGAAGCTCAGCTTCCTTGGGAAACGACACAGTTCCAGCTTTGATGATAGACAAAGTTTGGACACATTTCTGGTTGTAATCATCTATCTGGCGACTCTACTGGAGGACCAACCTTTGGCGACTCCACATCACAGTCCTGGCTCAATTTGTGAGACATACTCGAAGAAATCCTTAGAAATCACCAGCTAACCGAGTGCCTGACCCTGAAAATATTGTCAAGTCGAAGAAAACATCACAGAAAGGAGAATCAGGATCAGGTAAGCCTAAGAAATCTTATGTATCTCTGCAAGAGAAGGTTATAGTTGAAAATATACAGTTTGAAGATCTAGAGCCTAGCATTGCTAGTGAAAAGTCACCTTCAGAGGCTCATAAAGCTCCTTATTCATTTAGTTCCCCTTTGGACCTCAGTCAAAAGAAAGCTTCCCATACAGTCCATCATATTCCTGTGTCTCTATCATCTATTCCATTGTTTCCTACTATTCAATCTGCCAGTATCCTTCCACATATCCCAGTAATGGCAGGCCAAAAAGCTCCCACAAAAATGGAAAGAATTATAGCTGCTAGGTATGGACCCCTAGTCTTTCTTGTTCCTTTGAATGCCATGCCTGCAGGAGAGTATCAGAAATATATGCTTAAGTTCACTGGTACATAGGGGGTAACAGTTGAAGAACATCTTGAAGCTTTTTATAGTTATGCTGATAATCTAGATATCAGTGAGGATGATGTGTGGATGAGAGTTTTTGTCCAGAGCCTTGATGGAGAGGCTAGGAAGTGGTTCAAAGAATTGACCGCTAGGTCTATAACAGACATTGAAGCCTTAGATGATGCATTTTTAAAGCACCGGGGAGATAAGAAAGACCTGCTATATTATCATACTGAGTTTGGTAACCTAAAGAGAGAGAATTGGGAATCATTGCCTGATTTTAATAAAAGATTTAACCATATGTATAGTAAGATACCAGCTGAAGTAAAGCCAACCCCTACCTCCGCCAAACTTACATATGCCAATGCTTTTCACTCTAACTTCTGCCTACTTTTAAGAGAAAGAAGATGTGCCACTTTGGCTGATATGCAAGATGCAACCCTAGAGGTGGAATCAAATATTATGGCTGCAGAAAAGCTCAAAAGTCATGCTGACAGAAGGAGACAGAGGGGTGAGGCTTCTTCTTCCTCTGCCTCATCTTTAGAGCCTAAATTAGTTAAAATGACTAGAATGATAGAGTCATTGGCTGCAGGGATATCTAAGATGAAGGTTGAGCAGAACTCTGGGAAGACAAGGCAGCAGAACACATTTTCTCCTAGAAATCAGAATCTATTCAGAAGAGCAAATGAACAGTTGAAAATCATTCAGAGGGGTAAAGAAGTTAATGAAGAACAAAGGGTTAAAGCTCCTTTTCAAAATGTAGTCATGGAGGAGGAACAACTTGAAGAAGAGGATGAAATTCAATTTATGGAAGATAAAGGCAGTGCTGCGTTTTTTACATTGGCTGCATATGAAGAATCATTACTGCAGGACCAAGATAGTTTTGAATGGGATAGAGAAGCTGTTCTGCGGACTGGTGAACAACAAAGATATAATCTGAGGTCAAAAGCAAACAATGCCAAGGAGAATCCTTCCCAAAAGGTTGCTGTCCAAACAGAGTCACAGAATACCAGACAGAAAGACCAGTAGCTGGTCCAGTCATCCTTAAAGCTCTAGCTCAAGAGGTAAGAGGTCCTGACAAGTCCCCTTCCCATTTTAGCTTTGAAGCAGAACTCCAAAGGTTAAAAATATTTGTGCCTCTGTTAGAACTTGTGAAGAGTGAAGTGTTTAGAAAGCCTATCCTTGAAGCTCTTGAGCTGAAAGCCACACAAACCTCTTGACTCTGTCAATTTGCAAGGTGATAAACTTGCAGTTGTGCTTAGCCTAATGACTGAACCTGCTGATGATAATTCTCCATATTTTTATGTCTCCTTGACCATTCATGACAAAACCCTCCAAAATTGCCTTCTAGACACTGGGGCTAGCCACAATATGATGCCAAAAGATGTCATGGAAGAGTTAGGCCTTGATATCACTAGACCATATCATGACCTATTCTCCTTTGATTCCAGAAAGGTGAAATGTCTGGTATTGATCAAAGACCTAGGCATTACTCTAACTCAGCTGCCCATGAAGAGCATGGTGATGGACATTGTGGTAGCAAATGTCCCTCCTAAGTTTGGCATGCTGTTGTCGAGAGGGTGGATTAAGAGACTAGGTGGGACATTACAGAATGACTTATCTTATGCCACTATCCCAGTGTTTGGAGGAGAAAGCAGTAGATTGTACATAGAAGCACAGTTGCCATACATCATCAGTGACGAAAAGAATCCTTCCAATCATCCTATATATGCTGTGGACACTGATTTTGGAGCATGTATACTCCAAATAGAAGAATCTCAGAAGGCCTCAATGCAGATCAAGAAACCAGGGAGTCAAGCCAAGGAAGAGCAAGAAAGTCAGGTTTGGGAGATGTTCTTTGATGGAGCATGTTCCAGAGATACTGTGGGAGTAGGGGTGGTGATAATATCTCCAAAACAAGAAAGCACAAGTCTGTCTTTTAAGTTGGCTTTCCAAGTCACCAACAATATAGCAGAGTATGAGGCTCTGATATTGGGCCTTAACACAGCAAAAGACAGAGGAATCAGAAGCATAAGGGTGTTTGGAGATGCTGATCTTATCATTCAGCAAGTAAACAGAACATTTCAAGCACCCAAGGCTGAAAGCATACAGAGATGAGGTATGGAGACTCAAAGATTCTTTTGATAGTTTTTGTATCTCATACATCCCTAGAGCCAAAAATCAGCTTGCTGATTCCCTTACTGTGTCTGTTAGCATGTTCATCCCTCCCATGCCTCCTAGACTAGTTTATGAAGTCCAAATGAAATATAGACCATCCTTGCTTGATAATGTCTAGCATTAGAAAGTTTTTGAAGATGATGATGAAGTGAATAGATTCCTGCAAGTCATTGATGAATTCTCTGAAATGCAAATTGACCAAGAGAATGAAGCCTTGGAAGAAAATCCCCAATCCCAGCTTAGAAATAAAATTGATAAAGATAGTATTGTCTAATTGCCCAACAATCATATAACTAAGGGTTTAATCCCCCTAGAAAGACTGTTTGACCAGAATGATGTGCCTTATAGGGTTGCCCAAAAAGAAGATCAATCTGCAGTCTGTAAGCACGACATAGGGAGTCCAGGTCAGCCAAGATATATAAACCTGTCTACCCGTCTGACTGCTGACCAAAGTTCTGAATACTGCAATTTAATGAAGCAATTTGCTGATGTTTTTGCCTGGGAATATAGTGACCTGAAGACATATGACAAAAAGATCATCCAGCACAAAATCCCTTTAGAGAAAGACACCATACCTTTCAAGTAGAAGCCGAGACCAATAAATCCTATGCTCCTCCCTCTGATTGAAAAAGAAATAAAAAAGTTGCTGGCTGCAAAAATCATAGTCCCTCTCAGATATTCAAAATGGGTAGCCAATTTGGTAGTGGTAAGGAAGAAAAGTGGAGAAATCAGACTCTGTGTTGATTTCAGAAACTTAAACAAGTGCTCCAAGATAGACAATTATCCCCTACCCAAGATTGAGCATTTGCTGTAGAAAGTCTCAGGAGCCAAAGTGATGTCTTTCCTGGATGGATTTTCAGGGTATAATCAGGTTGCTGTACATCCAGATGACGAAGAGAAGACTGCATTCACCACTCCTTGGGGCACTTTTATGTATTCTAAGATGCCTTTTGGGCTGATGAATGCTGGAGCCACCTTTCAGAGAGCTATGGATATAGCGTTTGTGGGAGAGAAGGATAAATTTGTCCTTATCTACCTTGATGATATAACAATATACTCTAGCAGCCATCAAGATCATTTACAACATTTTAAGAAAGTATTTTTGAAATGCAGAAGGTTTAGGATTTTAGCCAATCCTAAAAAGTCACAGTTTGCTTTAGAAGAAGGCAAGTTGTTAGGACATATTGTTTCTGCTGCAGGTGTCAAAATTGACCCAGAAAGAGTCAAGGCAATACAGACTTTATCTATCCCTATATCAATGAAGGATATCCAGTCCTTTCTGGGCAAAATAAACTTTGTGAGGAGGTTTATCCCAAACTTTGCAGAACTGGTGAAACATATTACCTCCATGTTGAAGAAGGGGTCGGAAATCAAATGGACTGATGCAACTAGAAAATCCTTTGATTCCATTAAAAAAGCTATTATGGAGGCTCCCACTTTAATCAGTCCATATTACAGTAAGGAGTTCCATATATTTTCTTTTACCTCTAATGACACCCTTGCAGCAGTGCAAACAGATGAAGAAGGCTCAGAGCATCCGGTGGCATTTTTCAGCAAAACCTTAAGGGATGCTGAGCGAAGGTATGATATTATTGAGAAACAAGCATATGCTCTTATCAAGTCTTTGAAAGCTTTCAGAGTTTATATTTTGCATTCCAAAATAATTGCATATGTACCCTCTGCTGCAATAAAAGATGTCTTAACACAACCTGATGCTGATGGAAGAAGGGCTAAATGGATTACAAAGTTAATTGAATTTAATATAGAACTGAAGCCCACCAAGCTTGTCAGAGGTTAGGGTCTTGCCAGGATATTAGCTGAAGAAAATTACAGAACATTGGACATAAATCTCATAAGCACAGATGCAAAAAAGGGTCAAACAGAAGAAGAGGAAGTAGCTGAACCAGAGAGAAAGCAGTCGGTGGCGGAAAATCTAGCTTCTTGTGATTGGTGCTTTGCAATAGCTAAATTCTTGCTGAAACTAGAAATCCCTCCAGGCTTAAGCACAAGTCAAGCCAGGAATATTAAGCTTAGGGCAGCTAAATATTGCATTAATGAAAATCTGCTCTACTGGAGGGATCTATCTAGAATGCTTTTGAGGTGTCTGGACAAAGAACAAGCTATAGAAGTTATGTAGCAATTTCATTCCAGCATGTGTGGAGGGCACCATTATTGGAAGACTACAGCCCACAAAATCCTCAGAGTTGGATATTATTGGCCCTCCTTATTCGCTGATGTATTTTCATTTGTTAAATCTTGTGACAGATGCCAAAGATTTGAAGGGAAACAACAGTTGAAATCCCTGCCCTTAAATCCAATACATGCAAATGGCCCTTTTCAACAGTGGGGCCTAGATTTCATTGGAGAAATCAATCCACATTCTAGTGGCCAACACAAATGGATAGTAGTAGCCACTGATTACTTCACTAAGTGGATTGAAGCAGTCCCTACCAGAAAGGTTGATCATAATGTGGTCATGATGTTCTTGATAGAGAATATCTTCACCAGATTTGGATGCCCACAAAAACTAGTTACATACAATGCAGCAGCCTTCAGAGCAAAAGAGTTGGTAGACATGTGTGATTCAATGGGCATTAAACTAGTTCATTCCACCTCATATTACCCTCAAGGAAATGGTCTAGCAGAATCTTCCAACAAGAGTTTAATAAGGATAATTAAGAAGCTGTTGGAAGACAACAAGAAGAATTGGGACTCCAAGCTCAAATATGCACTGTGGGCTGACAGAGTGACCACTAAGAGATCCATAGGGAATTCTCCATTCAAGCTGGTATATGGCACTGAGGACATATTCCCAATACAGTTAACCCTCCCTGTGGCAAAGTTCCTACAAGAAGAGCAGAATGAGGAAGAAGACACGGCAAAAAGGATCACTGATTTAGCAGAGGTACATCAAATAAGGGAACAACTGGTTGAAAAGGCTCCAGCATATCAGAAAAAGATCAAGGAAACCTTTGACAGGAGGACAAAATCAGATAATTTTCAGGTTGGAGACTTAGTTCTAAAGTGGGATGCACTGAAAGAGAAGAAAGGCAACCACAGGAAGTTTGATGCTTTTTGGACAGGGCCTTTTATCATTTCTTAGGTCCAAGGGAACAATACCTTCATGCTGCAAAGTATGGGGGGAGAAGAGGTTTTTGATGGCCTAGTTAATGGGCGTTTTCTGAAAATTTATGTGGTTTAAGGTCTTTGGCCTTAAAATTGTAAATATGTTGTTTTACCAGTTTTAGTGTAAGCTCAGTTCGATTCCATGCCCAATGGAACACTAGGAAAATTTTCTAATTTGCTTTTCACAGGAAAGGCATTGATCTGCAGTTCTTGAGACCTCACAGGGAGGATCTCATCCCCAGAAGGAGCCAGTGTTAGCTCTGCTACATGTCTTGACATTTGGAGGACCAAATACAAGCTTGGCCGTGTGTTATGTTTAGAGGTAGCTCGCAGTAGTCTATTTCCCTCTTCTCCTTTATTCTCCTTACACTCTTTAAACCCCCCGCCATCTCTGTTTTCCTCCAAAACTTGGCATAATCCCCTATTCCGTTAAACCCCTGGGTGCTAAGCTCAGACCCTCATACAACCATATTCATATGACCCCACGCTCTCGTAGTCCATTATCACCTTTTAATCGCAGCCGTCGAATTTCCGCGCCCTGATCCAACGATTCCCAGTCGCTAATAACTTGCCCGTTGGTTTTCCCACCATCTGATCATCTACCGCACGACTCGACAACATCCGCTCCTCCCGCTATCACAAACTAACTTAGTGATAACGCGCGATCAAAGTAGTTTCTGCCCTGTCACATCCGCCATGCGTCGCCCGATAACTCGCATCGCTTGTAGAAATTTTGAATAATTTAACACATATTCAATGGAGATTATCCCGATCATGTACTATTGCATAAAACATACACAATACATAAGCTCCTCTACGTTGATCATCAATATAGCAGCATCAATAACAATAAAACATCAAGAGCATTCACACATTAACACAGTATGTATCCCGGGGAAAGCATCTCGCTAAAAACCCCAACTATCTGTATATTAAATGATTGAGTCATGTAACATTACCTAGCATAATACTTCTCACAAGTATCTCCACCTCTGTTACACACAATACAGCT
>APFE030773392.1:41848-84901 GCA_000404065.3 Pinus taeda
TAGTGTCAATATATTTGTTTTTTAGGAACATGACATCAAGGAAGGTCTCTATGAACATGTCTGGAACAAAGACAAGAATTCCATCATCTAAAGTTGCAGGTGGGCATGCTTTGAAGAGTGCTGAACATACCGGAACTAAGAAACATCGTAAAAGTTGACCAACTGGCCCATCAAGTACACCAAAGATTATTTATGAATGGATGAATTCATGAGAAATAAATAAAATAAAATTTACATGGCATGTTAAAGATGTTGAATCTGATGATAGCACACATCTCTATCTATAGTGTGGTATGATTTACATGGGTGAACCTTATGAGGTGATAGGCAGAGTACAAGACATGTTTGGTGCCGAATTCAAACACTGTTTATGTTCTTGCAAAATTGACCAAGTCACATGAAAATGTTAGATATCATCTCTCAAAAAAAGAGTATGACATAGATGAAGAATCTACACTATTGTGTAAATAAATCTCATCCAAGATTTCAAATAACATTGTAAGTATGCTTATTTATATTTATGTGTAATGTATTATTGTAATGATTATTATTTTTTTATAAATGATTGATCATTGACATATTGTATTTTCTTTGATAGGATTTCATTGAGAGTCTTTCAATGACGCTGGAGGGTATTTATTATGTGGAACCAAATATTATGAATGTGATCAACATTTTCCATATAGAGTCAGAACAAGAAAAGAGAATGAAGCAAAAATAAAAAATCCATGACATTGTAATGGTACATATAGGGGATCAACAAAGAATCCATATGGTGGGTCAATCTAACAAAGGTAAACATGTTTATTTTGAAGATGTGGCAATTGTAGCTCAAAAATATGTTTCCATTAGTGAGGAGAAGGTTAAAACTGTTGTTGAAAAGGAGAAAAGAAATAAAACACCGAAAAGAAAAATGCCCATGGATGTCGCTCTTCCACTTGATGATGGGGAGATTATTTCTGTAGAAGAAGATATGTTAATTAGGAAGAAAAAGAAATAAAAAATTAGTGAATTTGTTAAAATCATAAGCAACAATGAAGAACAAAGTGAAAGTTCTAAAGATGGCAAAGAAATCATAACACCACGTGCTGATTTAGAGGATGACATTATGAAAAAAACAAAATTCGTTTCAGAATCACTTGAGGAAGAATAAATTAACTAATGGTGGCAAAACATTTGAGCTTAATGTCACCCAATTCTATAGGTAAGATGAAGGACAATCTCAATATCAAATTAGAAAGACACATCGCCTACATGTCCCCAATAAGGAGGCATTTGATAGGATACAATGTTTTGACCACAAATATTATGTAATTGGAGGGAACCATTCAATAGAGGCCAAAATAAAATTGATCGATGAATATACTGGAAACTATCTTTTTGAAACAATGAAATACATCATTTATGCTGGTTTAATAGAAACAGATGCAAAGTTATTTGCATGGGATCATAATGAAGATGATGAGTATAGAATGTCTATGACTTTCATCCAAAGGGTCAGATTTATTCATAATGAATTTTTAGAAAAATGTGGTGGGGATAAGATAAAGGTCAGTTTAAGCTTTTGGAGGGAATGTTGTATGGAAACAGGTTATAAAATTGAGGATAGAATCAAATCAAAAGGTGGAAAAGTAAATTCAAAACTATTCAGAGGCATAGATAACATTTTCCAGTTGGCATTTAGAACAAGGGAGATATGGAAATTGATTGATGACATTTTTGAAATGTGGAAGAATATTGCCATAAAATATCAGAAGGTTAAAAGGTCTAAACCCATAATATATACCAGTAGTAAGACAGGTCTTGAAATGAAGCAACTTCCAGATGATATGAATGTCACACCTTGGAGAACATTGCAATGAGTGAAAGATGACAAATTAGTCAAATCAAGATTATGTCGTGTGAAGTCAGGTGAATTGTCATTGGAAGAAATGTGCTCGGAATTTCAAAAGTAAGTTTGTTGAACTACTTTTACTTTTTCTTGGATTATAATTTTATTTTAAATATAACATATTGTTGTTGGTATTATTTGTTATAAATATCACTATATTAACAATTTTTACTTTATTTATTCAGGCATAAGATTTATATAAAAATACAAGAACATATGGTTAAAATGTTGAATGAAGAGAGTTGGAATAATGTTGTACTCACTACCAGAGAATCAAGTTTACACAACAACATTTAAATATTTTTGTATTGCATTCAAAAAGGTATGTTGATATTTTACATTCATTTTATTCATATAATTTTTTATTTTATTATATTACTTATACTTATATTTATTTATTTCATTAAAGATGTTGAAGAAGGATGCAAATGGAGTACCAAATACTTTCAAAAGTTTTATTGAAAAAATTAAGTTGGAAAGGTTGAGAAAACAACGTCTTAGGAAGAACTTGATCCTACTCTTACTCATTTCATTTGCAATGGTTTGGACATCATCTAATATCAAATAATAGAAGGTGACTGTAAAGACATTGAAAAATTCATACCTAAAAGGGAATATGCCCTGGTTATTGCAGACATTCCTCATGGTTTCAAATTCCCAGACATTGGATATGATACCGAGCCTTACAATTATCAAGATTTTAATAAAATGGTTATGGGATCTCAAGAAGTCACAACATCACCACTTTGGAGATTTGTGACATTTCATTCAGACACACAATTTGCAATGTTATTAACAAGATTTAAGGGAAAATCAAACTCAAGGATGCAGCTTACATGGTAAGACATTGAAATTGTATGTTTTCTTAATGTATTTTTATTTTGTTTTTACGTACAAGTGGATTTAACTTTTACTATGTTGTGTTACATGTAAAAGTCAAATCTTATTTCTTCCAAAGATCAGGAAATTACAAGTGATTGTGAGTTCATCCATGTTGAATGTTGGGTAAAAGATGATAGCTATAAGTTCATTCTTCTGAACTAAAAAGATGGAAAGAGTCATAGCCAAGTACTGGTTCATGATGATGTCGTAAAAAAGTTAACATATGAGGATAAAGATGCAAAAGGAGAGATAGTTAACATTTATCAAAAACCACAAACATTGATTAACAATCTTATAGATTTATGTTCAAATGAAGGAGATTGGGTTTTGGATTTAATTTCAGGTTCAGGTAAGTTTTATTATATTAAATTGAATTTTAATATTTTATTTTTTTTGTTTTTATGTGTTTATACTAATTTAATTATTATTTTTGTGTTTGATGATTTGGTACAACACTCAAATGTTGCCTACAAAAAAGGAAGAAATTGCATTGCGATTGAAAGAGACCCACTACAATGCAATTTTATTCAACAAAGAATTAATGCTCTTCAATTTCTTCTAGATGCAATGCAAGAAGTTGGTTTGAGGAAAGGAGATTTTAATGAATCACGCGTGGCACAAAAGGCAAAGGAACCTCAACCACCATTATATGGAATGATTAGAAAAGGAAACTTTGAGAGATTTTTAGACATGAAAGATCCATTAGAAGGGGAAAATGAGGAAACTCAAGTAGGAAATATTGTGAAAGAATAAAATAATGAAGTTGAAGAAGATGATGAACATGGATTATATGATATTCTTGATGACATTTAAGTTATGATTGCAAATCAAACTCAATTTTGAGAGATCTTCATTAGTTTTACTTGTAATGCTTTGACTTTAAGTTTTATGAGAAGAATGAACATTTGATTATTATTCTTGGATTTAAGACATCTGTAGTATATATCTTTAGACTTAGTTACCAGAGAATCCACAGTAAAAACCATTTTCTGTCAATGTTTCAAATCCCAACTGGGATCCATCATCAGGACTTTCTTGAATGCAATTTTTTCGAGTAAAATGATTTCACTCCATGTATCCCCTCCGTATAGGGAAATTGATTATTGTTGTTATATGTTCAATATTTGTATTATACGATTTTCACTTTAATTTTATGTAAATCATTTTTTTTGTAAAAACCCTGTGATTACTATTATTTTTTAACATAAAATTCATAAAAAATGCTATTTTTTAAAAGTTTTTTTGTTAGGATTTTCTCATAGAAATCGTTTATTTGACATGTCATTTCTGACAAAATTTATGAAAATGTGTATTTTTTTCATTATATTTATATCGAAAATGTGTTTTTTTGTCAAATGTTTAAAATTATTGTGTTTTAGTGACAATTATTTGATGTCCATTCAAATATTAATTAACATTACATAAACATATAGAAAATACTAACTTTAAAATATTGACCATATTTATTTTTTTAACTATGCGAAAAAATCAAGATTTCATTACAAACAAAATTGAAAACACACAAATACAAAAATACACTTATAAAAAAATCTTACGGGAAGAAGAAGGCATTAGAAAATTTAAAGTGTCAAAAATAAACTCTCTAAAAAAAGGGGTTGCATCAACACTTTTCAAAATTAGCATGAAAATCACTAACATCTAAAAAAAAATGTTCATACTTGATACATAAGAAAATTTAAAGTGCCAAAAATATGCTAAAAAAGAAGAAGGTGTATTCTGCATCACCACTTTTCAAAATTGGGTGATTTTTTGCTACCTCAAAAAAATGGGTACTAGGTCATTTTCTCGTTTGATCGGTAACTATGTTGTTCCTTCAAGCAAGTGTGCTAAGCTGATTTGGGAGGCGCACTACAGTCAGGTCGCATGACACTTTGGTGTGGAGAAAAATGTGGTTGTACTATAAAAGTAATTTTATTGGCCAAAAATTCGATTGGATGTTGGGAAATATATTAGATTCTGCATTGTCCGCGTCATCTCCAAGCCAACCATCAAGAAGCAAGGCCTGTACACTCCTCTTCCTACTCCCAACCATTCTTGGGATCCATCTCCATGGACTATATGTCTGGCCTCCCTTCTACCAAGCATGGTAATGACTGTATATTTGTGGTTGTGGACATATTTTATAAGATGGCTATATTGTCGGCCTGCATGAAGAGTATCACAGCAAAAGACACTCCCAAAATCTTCTTTGAATGAGTGTGGGTACATTTTGGGATAACACAAACCATTATATCAAATAGGGATAGAAGGTTCCTAAGCACATTTTGGTCAAGCCTCTAGACACTATTGGACACCAAGCTCACCAAGTCGACTGCATTCCATCCTTAGACTGATGGCCAGATGGAGGTCATTAATAGGATGATAGTGCACATACTCTGCATGTACAATTGCAAGCATCCATGAACCTGGGAGGAGAGTCTTCCCTATGTGCATCACAGTTGTAACAAAGCTCTCCATAGCTTGACTGGTCGCAGTCCCTTTCAAGTGGGTTTAGGATTTCAACCATTGTGTTCGATTGATTGTGCCATGCCTTGTACGACTACACAGACATATTCCACACATGTATTGTCCTAAGATTATAAAGAAACCAGATTTATTGAAGGCATCCAACACATCCACCAGAAAGTTCACGACATCTTGGAAAATTCAAAATCCAAGTACAAGCAACGACATGATCAACATCGGGTGCCACAAAAGTTTAAGGTAGGCGACAAAGGTTAGTTTTATTTGAAGAAAAAATGACTTAACAGAGCCCATCAGAAGCTCAAATCACTTCGATATGGGCCTTAAACCATTACGAAGGCTGTGGGAGACAATTATTTTGAGCTCAACTTTCCCCCATTCCTTGGCTTACACCCAATGTTCAATGTGGACCACCTTCAACCATTCTTCCCTCCATTACTGGACACATCAGACAATGTAGAACAACTCACACCAACAAAGTTAAACCCAGACTGCATGGAACAAACCATAACTGATCAGATCATGGACACACAGATCAAGAACACGCACCAGGAGAATATCCAATTATATTGGGTTGTCAAAGCTAGCCAACTCCTGCACCAAGGAAAGTCACGACTCACTAGGGACCAAGTTCAGTAGAAGTTTCCCCATCTCATGGAGGCACTCAACACAATGAAGACCATTGCTTCCTAAGTGGGGAGCACTGATCTAGGTGGATATTGGTATCCCCTCACCTATTCCACTTAGACCCCCACCACTGTCTCTTTTAGTTTTTCATTTTCCTTAATTGTAGCACAATTTACTATTTTTGGTAATTTTCGGGTCTTGAACTTCCGAAGCCGTTTTGAGGCCCTAAACGACAATTTTTTAGGAAAACAAGGGGAAACAAGGGAAAACAAGAGGATTTGAATAATTTATTCTATTATCACTCTAAAATTTACCTAGGGTTGTCATGTTGTGTTTAAAAAAATGATAGAGGTAACCACAAACCTACTTTAGAGATTAGGATCTAGCCTTCCTAATGCTTAGAGAGGGCTCTCTCTTAATAATTTAAATTTGTTGTTTTGATTGATTTTAGGCTAGTTATGTAAGCTTGATTTGGTTTTGATTTGAGTTGTTGGTGGAATTACTGATTTAGATGGATAGATGACTGTCTATTTTCCATTGGGATATGGAGTCAATATATCAAGAAAATAGAACAAAAACAAATTATAAAGGCAATGTTACAGGGCAACGTAGCTGAGCAATATCAAATCTCAAGGCTGGAATGGTGAAATGATTTTCAATCGGGATCAAGGAGCAATTAAGGATTCCTTAAACCAGATAACGAAGGAAGTGAAATAGGTCAATTGGGATGGGAGAGCAATTAAGGATTCTCAGATCCGGATATCAGAAGAAAACATAGAAATGTATAACAGTAAGAGCATAGTGTACTTAAACAATTTCTACAATAACATTCCTGTTATGCCATTCAAATTTAGAAAAAATTCAAGTTTATGGAATAATTTAGAAAATAAAATGAACAATTGAAATATACTTCACTGAAGTGGCTCAACACATGAATCCTGTAAAGAAATGCTTCTATTATTTGCCCTGTCTGTTAACTGAAAAAGTACAGTAAAACCTCATGTTGTAGATGAGTTCACCTATAGAAATGTTCATAAATCCACGCTCAATACTTCAAAATCAGAAGTATTTATACAAAATTTACAAACTGTTTACAATAAATGTTGTGTCTAACAGACATGACATTTTTAGACTATAGATGAAGTAAAAGGCTCTAACTGTTGTAGATTAATAGTTCTGGTGGAATGTGTTATGGAAATGTTGTCGATGTGGAAGTGGGAGCAGGTAGGATGTGAACCCAAATTTGTGGCTATGCTGGCAGATGAACTAGCAGATGTAGATGTATCTCTCTTTTTCTTAGTAATTCACTCAACTACTTGTTGATCCTCTAACTTGATAATCTGAGACTTCCCTCAGTGATGGCTGATCCTATGGTTGCCCTGCTGTTTTATCATCCAATAGTGTCACAAAATATTTTGGAAAATATATAATAATATATAATATATATAATGTATATATATTTGAATAATATTTCCAAAATATCTTAAATGAAATTTATAATTAAATTTCTATAAAACCATCTGTTGTTTTCAATCTGTTGTTTTTTTTTCTCTTTCCATTATTTCACAAAACCATGTGTAGTTTTGTTCCTATTACTCCTTGTTGTGTAAATTCATTTTATCTGTATGTAAATTCCTTTTACCCTTGTAGAATACCTGAATGGTTTTGCAAAACCATGTGTTGATTTGTATGGTTGGAAGAGTATTCTCACTTTGCTCTTTTATTTTTACCTGCAACATGATTTTACACCTGTAAATTGATTTCACCATGCCTGTAAAATAATTTCACCTACACCTATAAATTGATTTCACCATGCCTTTAAATTGATTTCACCTTTTTTTTTTTTGTAAATAGATTACAAAAAGATTACATCGAGGCTGTCCTCAAAAACTCTCCATACTGAGATATGGATTTAGTAGGACTTTTAGACTGGAGGGTGAAACTTCCCTTGGAATCTGACTTGTCCAACAAACTCTTGATAACTAAAAGACAGACAATTTGACACAGACCAATACCAACTGTCCCAAAATTTACCCATAGAGTTATACAAGCAGAGTAGCAAACATAGTCGTTATTGAAAACCGATTCTGACCTGAACAGAGCTAAGCCATATCATGAGCTTATCAAAAACTGTCAAACGAAGAAGGCGGTGAATTGAAATCGCCGAACATACATCATAGAGCAACAGAGGCGACCACCTGGGGCCATGGCTGGACCAAAACGACGTGGAGGCTTGCTCATACGTCCACGGAGGTAGAAGGTTGCTCCTCAACGATCCTACATCCATACTGTTCTAACGCACTCGAGTCTGTATATGGAGCGTCGTCTTTAGCTGGCTCGCTTGGACCCGCAACCGCACCAGGGGCCTCCGCAGGCTGAATTCTTTGACAGTGAACAGGAGAAGGTTACCTATGCTCCACAGAGGCTTCTGGAGGAGCTGCGTTATCGCAGTTTTCAATCTTAACAGACACAAAGTAGGTAGAGTTGTCCAGGGAATAGGGGAAGCGAAAGCGGGTTGAGGGATGAGAGCTGTGCGAACAAGCAGCTGCACGAGCCCATCCTCTGCCTCTTCCCCGGCCTCACCTTGCACCATGAGAGTCAATTTCTTCGGAGGAGGATTCCGTGGTGTGAGAGGAGAGCTGATGGATAGCCCTCCCTCTGGAGCCTCCCCGAGACCCGCCCCTTCTGCTAATGAGGCGGAGCTGTTCCCGCGACATTCTGCGATTGCGTGAGGGATGACACTGGAGCAGGGAATGCACAGTGAGCAGAATCTTTGTGAGCCAAGAGGCACAGAGAGCTGAGGGACTGTGAGCAGAGGCTTACTGTCTAACAGGGGCACAGAGGGCCATAGAGGCGAGGCTTTTGAGGCGTAGAGGGGCGAGGTGAGAACTGGCACAGAGAGCCAACAAGGGATGTCAACAGAAGCAACGAGGGGCGCTGGGATAACACTCAGAAATTGATGATTATAGACAGGAGAGCCAGAGCTGGTGACCTTGTGCTGGAGGATACTACTCCCAAAGGAAAAGACCGAGGCCTTCTGTGCAGAGGGCCGAGGCCTAATCCTCTGAGACCACTGCCAAGACCCGAGAACCAGCCGCGACCAAAACAAACAATGCAGCCAAAGCTGAGACATCAAATAATACTTAGCCAGCGGAGGCTGGCTCTTATAATACCACAGAGTGGCGCCCCAAGCGATAATCACACCACAGCAGACGGTCTGCAATCTAAACACCGGAGAGACGAATCGCGGGAGATCCATAATGCTGCAGACGGCGAGTTGCAGGGGTGTATTAAGAGTCGTATTCAATTTAACATGACGGGGGTGGTAGGCCCGCCGTTTATCCTTACATGTGGCGGGTCTGGGCTGCCACTTGCCCAGTGGGAATGCCGCCACTATACCGCCTCCATTAATAATCACCCGCAGCCGGGGAAATTGATTTCATCTTAATCTTCTATTGTGAAATGCATTTACATGAATGCTATCTTTGCTGACCTGTACATTAATTTAATGTGAAATTTTCCCTTTTATTTTCTCTGATAAATTCATGACATCCATGAATTTTATTTCATGTGTCGCTGTAAAACCATTTTACCTTTGAATCTCATTCCACAACCTTAGTCTCATATTGCTTGTAGCTGTATAATTTTACCTCAAGTATGGTTTCACCCGTAGCTTTGAAATATTACCACATTCTCATATCTCTGTATTTCACTTGAAATTAATCCACCCTATATTCCCGTAAAATTTATAAAATTCAAAACCAAAACAGTTAATGGCTTATTGCACCGCTTTTGAGTGGTAGGTGGTATTTTTTAGAGGAGGCGTTATAATGTATAAAATTCAAAAGCAAAATAGTTAATGGCTTATTGCACCGCTTTTGAGTGGTAGGTGGCATTTTTTTAGAGGAGGCAATATAATGTGGGGCTACCACATAGTAAAAAGATGGGTTGGGAAACCACTAATCTCACATGCTTTTTGAGTGTTAAGTGTTGGATGAGTTGAGCGAGCGATATGGAATTTTACCTGTTCATTTGTTTTTATGAATCTCGAGTCAAATAAAAATGAAGGGGGTTTAATTCTTAGTGTGGGGTGGGCCTTTGGTTGACTTTGCAGGGGGAAGAGGTAGTATAGGCTTGGGGGAGAAATTAATATAAAGTCCAAAACTTTATATTAATAGGGTTTGGTGAAGTAAGGGATAAAAAGAGGGATTATATATATATATTTTTCTTTTTTACTTTATGGGATTTATCTCTGTTTTAGCCATTACTACATCTGTGTAAATGATCTCTTCTTGCTTTGTGATATTTGTCTTTTCCTTTTGAATAAACCTTTGAATACATTTCCTTGCGAATCTTGGAGTAAACAGGTTTTGGAACTAGTATCAAAACCGTTTGTCCAAGCTCCTGTTCTGCTAATCACCTGCAAAATAAAACAACCATTAATAAAGCATAGGTCTGCGGGGAAGGAAATCAATGGCTTTATTGAACTGAGATGTCTGTGGACAGAATCCGGACTATGGATGGCTCAATTCTATTTGGAAAGGGCTTTTCATTTATTCATTTTAAAGAGAGGTAAGGGAATGGCAGAATTTCATATTGTAAAAACTCTGTGATTTTTCACATTGTGCAAGTGCGGTTAGATGGTTTACCACACAACAATGGATGATAGGGCTTCCAGGGATACACAGTGATTCAGAGGAGGTTTTTGAGCAGGAGGTGACAGTTGGAGGTCGCTCTTTTGAGGGGGCTGCCGTGGAACAGGAGGAGGTTTCAGACGGGAAGAGAAGTTGAAGGAAGAGCGGTATGGTGGATTATTGCGTAGATCAAAAGTGGTAAATGATTTTTTGCTGAGGGATGCGATATGATGTGGGGTTGCCACGTAGCAAAAAGGTGATTGGATAAAACCGCGAATCTCATGTGCTTTTGAGATCTTAACTGTCAGACGATGGGAGTGTGCGATATGGGTATGGGCCGTTGGATCTGGAAGTGGGTGATCAGAGGGCTATTTCGCGATGGATTTGCGAGGGCTAAATGGGGGAGTGGGGTCACATTTAATTACAAAGAAATGTAATTAATTAAAGAGTAATTGCGAGATTTAACATATTGCGATGGGTTAATAAAATGTGGGACCTGGGAATAAATACACTAGGGATATAAGTTAAAAGGGTATCAGGGAGGGTTTTTTAATGGGGCGCAATACTTTATTTACACTTAGGATAAGGGGGTTTAGTGGGTTTACTAGGGAAAATGAGATGAAATAGGGGGAAAGGTAAAATGAAGGGGTAGGGATACTTTTACAAGGGAAATATGTTAGAATAAGGGAAAATTATGAGGGAAGGGATTTTTGGAATTAAGAAGCGGAAATTAGTAAGATACTAGTGATAATAAACAAACCAACTGCTGCTTTCCATACCTTGTGCAAATTGTTTCTGCCTACCCATCATTTACTCTAACATTTTTCTTCATTTATTGCTAACCCCCTTATTTTTCTTTGATAAGAAAACTATCTAATTCTAATATTATAACGTCCAATGGCCCAGATTAAATTGAAGAGCACATTTATTCTCTACTTAGCTAATGATCTGATAAGATTAGATGGTTTAGTCAGATCTTTATTCACTATCTATCAGCATGAAATTTAAAGCATGAATGAATCAAGATTAAACTATTTGATCATCATGGATTGTGGCATTTTGACAAGCTGCACAAAATCTTATTTGCAAAAAGTAAACTAAAAGTAGTGGCATTTGAATGTGCACACTTTCATGATCTTTTTTATATCTTTTTGGTGGGGTTCATATTTAATATTGTTTTTTTTATCTTTGTTTATTTTTGTCCTTTTATTTTTCTTTTAGGACATACCCTCTTTTCATTTTTTAAATATGGGAAAACATTTGCAGAAAGCAAAGGTATGTCCAATATTACAAGATATACATGGTCAATTCAAAATTATGAACCCTATTATTATAGGAACCTAACATATTCCATTCAAAATTTGTATTCCTCGGATATATATTTCCAACGAGGTATTGTGCATTTCAAACAAAGATTGTATGCCAAAGTTACGACGCTGGGAAGTTAATGTACCAATTTACCCAAACAAGGCCCATAGCTTTCATGCTTCATCTCCTAGGGTTAGTTTTTTGGATGTTTAGGGTTTTCCATTGTTTGTAAATAATAAATAGGACTTTGAGCCTCATTGTAACATAGTTCATAGGCATGTATCTGCCACAACCCTTCTCAGAGATAAGCTACCATCACCCGAGCTAGTTTATTTCCATTCTATTTGTAAGCATATTTTGGTATTTGATATTAATGAAATGAAGAGTTATTTTGTTGCATCTATGTGTTTATGGGTACTTCAGTAATTTGTTGTGTTCCAGTTTAAGTTCGGATCAATGTTATCATAGTGGCCTGATATTTCTCTTTTTTTCTTTGCATGTCCCCAATGAGGTTGGGATATAAGGAGTTAAGGCTCGAATTGGTCAAACCTTTGCAAGACCAACCTCACAAATCCCAATGACCTCCCATGGCGTAAGATAAGAAAGACGAGGGGGCAAGAGATCCTTTCAAAATATTTCTTGAAGAAGCTCTTGAGCAACAGAGGAACGCGATGATGGACAACCTTTCCTAGTTCCTTCATCGGCTACCCAAAGATTCTGAGTGACATTTGGTACTCAAGTACCCTGACTATCTACATAGGTACATCCATGACAAGATGGAGTTCCCATACATCTCATTGCTCAACACGACCTACTGATAAGCTGTCAAGGTTGAGTAAAAGTTTAAATAGACGAAGCGAGAATTTGGATTTGCAAAAATGAAGCAAGGGAAAGGCGCCCCCAAACCGTAGAGAAAATGAAAAAGCCAAGGCGGGGCGACCCAAGACAACCCGCCGAATCCACAAGAAATGAAAAACACCATGAAGACAAAGAAGGACATAGGAAAATGGTGTGAGTTCCATAAGAGCTCCACTCACAACACAAGTGAGTCGGGCCAAGCAGTCATTGGTGGTCTTGCTGAAGGCTTCTAAATTAGACGCATGTTCTGACTTTGAGTAAGAATCTGACAAGGGGAATGACAAAGGGAAGTGTTGTCTAGGTAAATACTTTATGCAGACAGAGATGATCCCTCTAGCCCAATGAGTGGGACTAGCAACCAACGATACAATCTACGAGACACTTTCATAAATTACAATCGAAATGAGAGAAGAGGAATAAGACCTACCTCGTTCTGATGCTGTAATACACTACTTTGTTGAAAATCTTGATCGCTTTCTCCTTAGGCTCAGTCCTTACTACTCACAGTGTTTGAATACTTTCACAAGAGGCCAAAGACACAACAAATCATAAAAGTGCAACAAACATAATCAAATGTAATCCACATAACAAATCAAGGAGCATTAAGATAAATGAAGCATTAACACAAGCATTTATGGAAAGTGAACCAATAGTTGTATATATTAATGAATAAAATATGAATCATACAACCTAGGCATTGATGTTAGTAAACCCTCCTTGAGTGAATGTCTAAGTACAAACTCAAGCTCTCCAAGCACTCCTTCTCCAAGCCAAAGTGAATAGCATGTAGGAACTATCTCAACATAAGGGTGCAAAAAATCAGAGACCAACCATTTGGGAATGAAAGAGGATGAATATATAGGCAGGGAGAGTGAGTTAGGATCTCACCAAATATAGGGGAAGGCCCTCATATCAAGGAGGAAGCTCATAGGGATAATATCAAAGGTAAATATTGGGAGAATTCAACCACATCCATAGTGAACAACCTCCAACTCGTCGTTCTAGAAGCCTCTAGATCACGAAGCTTCTTGTCCTCTTTGGGAAAACTTTCCTTTTAGGGATCAATGCAAGTATCCAGGTAAAAACTGTGCTGGTAGCACGAGGCTAGTATGGTGCAACCTGCCATGAACATGATTTGGCAGTGTCACAGTCACACTAACTCATAAATTAGGGTTTTGAGCTCATTTATTCAGGGAAGGCGCAAGACATGTTTTCATTAGTCCTTCAGGGAGGATCTAGACTGCGTATCAGGATGGGTACACTGCATAATTTCCAAATTTCAAGCACTCCGTGGTATGACACAAGGAAGTGCAGGAGGTGTGACAAAATATTGTTTAACAGATGCCCCCTAAAGCATGAAGGAAAAACATGGAGTGATGACTGAGATGCTTTACGAGCTTTTGCAAGGACGAGAAAAAACACCGTTAGGAGACTTACAAATCAAGGATGCATATACATATACATATCTGATATCAAAACATGAATCCATGATATGGACGCAACCATCCAGATAGAAAGGACCATGTGAAAATATCCATGGTATGGGCACATCCATCCGAATGAAAAAGGATCATCTGGAAGTCTAAGATCCAAGGTATGAATCAACCATCTGATATAGAAAGATCATCATCATCATAAATATAAGGTCCCACAGTATGGTCACAACCATCTGTATAGAGGAAACATGTATACAATCATGAACAATACATAACTCCACGCAACCTAAGTTATATCAGACAAAACTCAAGGTCTTACGTTCCATCCCAACCCGATCAAAGTACGAATTCTAACATGCGAATGAATGTGTTGAAGTTGAACATGCTAGAAAACCACTTGATTATCGACCAATGATGTGAACCGTTAACATGCACAAGAGAAACCACCAATAATGACAATGGATCTCAAGGTACGACAATACAATCAGTGAATGTGAAAATGAAGCTGAAGTAGAACATCCATGGAATCATTTGATCGAAGGCTAATGATGAAGGGGAGGATTTTCATGCCATTTCATAAGATTTTTATCATACTCATTTCATGTCATTTCATAGGATTTTTAGTTGCTGAAGGGGAGGATTTTCATTTTTATTATTAAGGGAGATCAAAACGAGTCTGATCACTGGATCCGCACTGATTGGCCCTTAGCCCAAAAGGCCCTCGTGTTGCCTGCGCAAAAATAATTTAGACAGATGCACTGGGCGCAAAGCGTAAAATAAAATGAGAAATCCTCTCAGTAAATCAGTTTTTTCGAAATTTTGATCCATGGAAAGGATTTTAAATTTGGTTTATGGGTTGTTTGTAGGAGATTTCAATAGATATGGACATCAAATAGAAATAAAGAGTCCATGAGGTAAATGAACACCAAGCTACCCAAAGCATTGAATGTGTCAATGCTTTAAGGGGCTGCAGATCACTAAAGTTCTTCTGAACCCCGAGACTTAGAGCTCAGAATGAGCTGTTAGAATATCTCATTGGACTATGGGATGTTGATCGCGAGATATTCATCAATGGAGATAAATAACTGGAACTAAATGTAACTGACATCTACTTCATCACTAGATTTTCCATAAAAGGGGAGAGGGTTCAACTCTTTAGATATTGTACTGGAGGATAGAGCACCAATACCTTTATTAGAAGGCATTTCCCGAGTGTAGAGACAACTGTGAGTGCGAAGGTGAAGATAGAAACCACCGACAACCTTCCCTTGAGGATGATTCTACACACAATGGCTCGTATAGATGGGGCGTAGACATTACATGAGGCAACAAAATCACAATTCCAATATACATTGGATTATCTCGCTCCAACAATATTTAACTAGTGTGAAGGACTACTAGTCAACATGAAGAGACAACTGACAAAGGGTAAATTAGGATGCTCGAAGTAGTCCAGGTTTGGATCAATATTGGTCACATTCATTTTGGAGCATGTGCCCCTATTTCGATACCAGTGGGTAGAGGTGGACGATCCAACTCCACAAGATCCGAGGTTGTTAAGATGGAGAGAGATCATGCCTCGAGGGTTAGGAGGTCAAAGGATGCATTTTCCTCCACCATTCTTCAGTTGGATATGCCAACAACTGATCATCATGGATGAGTATGCTTGCGCTGACATAGATTTCAGAGGAGATCCAAATCTTCCTCTACCACCGGGTGCACAATGGATCGATGCAGGTAAAATTTATTTTTTAGAATTTTTCAAGTTTTATGATTTTTTTTTGAAGTGTATTTGAGAGTTTACTTGTGATAATTTTGTAGATGTGGGGTTGGAAAGGCCTCCCGACATGTCCACGATAGCTCGGCGAGCAGCACATCAGATAGAGGAATGTGCTCCATACGAGGAATGATCAAATCCTATAGTAGAAATGGAATGAAACCTGGAAGTGATTACTCGGGGAATTCCAGAGTATGCGACTATATATGACATGCCGCTATGGTACTAGAGGCATACATCACGAGTGTCTACAAGATTGCGTCGGTTGTTAGGCCAAGTGATCAGAGGAGTCTCATGCTATCATGAGCATCATGTGGGAAAATAGCCTTTTCTTAGTCGTGTTTATCTGCACTGTTGTAGGATTTGAAATCCATGTGTATCAAAACACTAATTTTTGATATTTTGATATAACAAAATTTGACAGACTCGATATATATCTATATATATGAATATAGAATATATAATATAATATATTATATATATAGAGAATATATAATAATATATACATATTAATGTTTCCATTGTCTACTTATGTGTTCATATATCATGATGATATGTTTGGCTTTTACAAGTGATGCAAATGTCTATCTAAAACATAATTTGCTAATGCATCTGTTAATGTATTCAAATTTTGTGGAATGTGTTGATATGAGATGTAACCAAAATTTCTTTTCAGTAATTGAACACGTAGATACATGCACAAAATTCGTGGATTTCTTACTAAATAATGACCATTTAATTATAACACAACGAGTTGTGAATCTAACTTAACAACCAAATTTCTAATTCCGAGAGCAAATGCTTATGATAACAGTTCAATAACTCCAATGTACTTGGCAATATTATTAGTTGTTCGTCCTAGGCAAATACCTTGTAAATTGATCAACTTGCCATTAGGGGAAAAGAGTACCCAAGCTATGGAAGATAAGTTCCGTGTGCTACGACAAGCACCATCAGCAAAACCAACATAATGTTTTGATGACATCTGCAAACTGAGTGAAACACAAGGTAAGCAGAGGAAACATGTCTCAAAGCAAACAATCACACCAAAAAATCAAAATTCGCACTATTGAATTCACACACTAATGTACAAAAGTAATTACACGGAACTCATGCATAATAATTTTTTAGATAAATCCCCTCGCAGGGCTGTGCTAACGCATTACCTTCGTAGTCAACCAACTCATAGGCTCCTTTTTGCAATAAAAATTTAACGACATATGGGTCATGCCACATAGGTTTGAACTTCCCAGCTCCCAACTTATCATTGGCTTGGTCATATAGCAAGAACAAGTCACCTTCAACGCAAAATCGAGGAGAAAGATTTGATCATAATGAGATTTAACTCGTTTTTTCTGTGCTTCGATAACCATCGTAGAAATACGATAGGTTTCATGAAGCCTCTTGAGATAAAGTAAGCACTCCTCTTCAGGTGAGGTATCGGGGAGTAGCTCGATAGCTAGTTTTAACGAGGGAATCTCACACTCGATAGGGAGTGTCGCCTCTAAACCATATACCAAATGGAATGGAGTGAAACCAATGGTTGTCTTAGCTAAGGTTCGGTAAGCCCAAAGAGCCAAGAATAGCATGAGATGCCAATCCTTTTTATGCTTCCCAATGGTACGTTGAAGCATAATAATTAAGACATTATTAATCACTTCAACTTGGCCATTGGACTGTGGGTAGTAAGGAGTTGAGCTGTCATGACAAAGACCCAACTAAGCAGTAAGCTCTTTCATCATGCACTGATGAAATTGTGATCCGTGATTAGCGAAAATGGCTTGAGGGACACCAAAACGAGCTATGAGATGGTTAAATAGAAATTGAGTAGCAATTGTACTGTCAACATTATATGTGGGATCGCCTCGACCCATTTAGTAAAATAGTCGACGACGACGATGATATAGCCATGCCCCCCTGGCCGAGCGAGGGTTACAAGTTATGAAATCGATTCCCCATTTAGCGAATTGGCCAATGGTAACAACTGGTTGCAAGGGTGTTGGCGGGGCACGCTGTTTACGGTTATATATCTGACATTCGTGGCACTTTTGAATTGCCAAAATGAAATCTTTGAAAATAGAAGGCTAGAAATAACCAGCGTGAAGGATATTCTTAGCAGTGGCATAGCTGGCCATGTGACCACCACATGCCCTAGAGTGGAAGTCATTTAAAACTCATTCAACCTCTTCAAGTGTTAGACATCTGCGAAGAACATAATCAACACTGTCGCGGTACAACGTATCACCAATCATCCGATAAGGTTGAGACTAATGCTAGATGAGGTGTTGGTCAGATCAAGACAACTTAGATTAGAAAGTATGGGTCTGAAGATAAAAACTAATATCTCCGTGCCATGGGTCGAGAGTGATGATGAGAAACAAATTTTCATCAGGAATCTGCTCAGTAAAAGCAGTGGAAGTGTTTGCAGAAGGAAGGGCGCAAATCAATTCGGCAAAAACAAGTGACTTATTTGATTTGGCGGCTATAAAATCCAAATAAAACTCTTGCAAGATAACAACCCATTTAGATTATTCCCCCCCCAAGAAACTGATGATCCAGAATATACGTCATGGGGTTGCAGTAAAAAATCACTGTGGTCTTCCGTAGAAGAATATAATGGTGAAATCGTTGAAAACATGGACTGCTGCCAAGGAAAGCTTCTCGACATGAGCATATCGAGTTTCTGTATCAACAAGATTTCAACTCAAATAATAAACCACATGTTCATTGCCATCGTCATCATCCTAGACCAATACCATGGAAATGGTACTGTCAACAACGACCAAGTACAAGAAATAATCGCGGAGGTAATTGGGGGGATGCAATAAATGAGAACTGATGAATGTTTGCTTTAGAGCTTCAAAATATTGTTGGGAAATTTCATCCCGAATGAAAGGGATCCCATTTTCAAGTAAGAGAGTAAATCCCTTGGCAAGCTCAACATAATTAGGGACAAATTGACAAAGAAAATTGGCTTTTCCTTGCAAACTCTGTAATTGGTGCAGTGATGAAGGAGGGGGTAGATTTACAATAGCCTTTAATTTAAGAGGATCTATTGGAATTCCTTCTTTGGACATAACAAAACCCAAGATCCGACCAGATTCAACGCAGAAGACACATTTTTGTGGATTGAGACGAATATTATAGTGTCGACAACGTAGAAAGATTGCTTGAAGGTGGTCCGGATGGTCACAACGCTTAGTAGAATGAGCTGGTAAGCCGTCTAAATAAGGTTGAAAGATGTGTTTAATATCATGAAAGGCATATGAAATCACTCTCCGGAAGGTAGCACCAATGTTTTTTATACCGAAAGGGAGCTTCCTATAAGCAAAAGTCCCCCATGGACAGATGAAAGAAGTCTTGTGTTGATCAGCGGGTGAAATGTTAATATGATTATAACCAAAAAAACCATCCATGAAAGAAAAGATCTCACTCCCTGCACACTCATCTGATCAATAGAGGGAGTGGGATAATTTCCTTTAGGGCATGCACGATTGATATTGCGGTAATCAACACAAACTCAAATTTTTCCCTACTTTTTTATGACAGGTACAATATTAGAAACCCAGTCTATCAATGGGATAGGGTAAATAAAACCATCTTTTAGAAGATTTTCAAATTCTCCCTTAATAGCAGTGGCCTTTCTGGGATGCATTGGATGAAGCCATTGACGAACGGGCTTCGCTTTAGGATACGTGGGTATTTCGTGCACCACATAGCTAGATCAATACCAGGAATTTCCTCATACGACTAAGCGAAGACATCATGAAAGTATTTAAAAAGGTCAGTGTACACCCTGATCTCTTCTGGAGGACAAGAAACTCCGATGTGAATGTTATCGATAATTCCAGGTTTAATGGAAATGTTGATTGACATGGTTGCAGTAATATTTCCCATATTACTCTCGGATAGAACTTCGTGCACCAAAATAGGTGTTTGAAGTGGATGCGTTGGGTTATGAGAAACAAAAGTCTCAAGACACGAAGGAATCTCACTCAGACTTGGAAGAAACAAGGAACGACGATGAACATCATTCCAAGGAGTTTCATCAAGAGACATAACCTCAACAATACTATCGTCAGTGGGGAATATCTCGTTCAAGGGATTCAGAGAATCCCAAGAACCAAGACAAGGAGATTGTGAATACGTGTCCAGGTGCATACTAAGAATAGTATGGCTTTCAAAAGTAGCCACTGAAGCTAAGACAACTTCTTGATAAGCTTGTTCCAAAGGACTTAGTAGCATGGAATCACCAAAAGAATCAACCTGATCTGGAGTAGGGATGATTCATGTATCATTTGAGGTTGAGATCATGTTGATCAAGGTGCGGAGGTGGAAGAGAAAAATTTCCCATTAAATAAGAATATTTAAAAATACCTACCCCCACGCTCTCATACAAAACATTGGTATTTCCCACATATGGGATGTTTCCATTTGAAGAACCTGAAGAGAAAAAGGATAATTGATTGACAGTGACAATTTTCTCCTCATGAGGAAAAAGGAGCACACTTAACAAATAGGACACCACACAAAACATGGCATGGGTCCAACTTCGCCCTTTTGAAAATAGCAACAAGAAATGATAAAAATAGAAATGCTAAAAATAGCATTGATATAGATAGCATTTCAGGATACATTCCAATTTTAATTAGTCCCTAAATTAAAATTCGAATTTGAGCTCAACAGATGTTTGTAAAATAATTAATTTATTCATCTTGAGTTAATTAGTTGAAGAAAATCAAACATGAAGTCTATGTGAAGACATGCTACAGTTATCCCTTTGATTGAAGAAGTTATCCCTTAATTAAGGAGATCAGGATGAGTTGTACTTTGGGTTGTAATTAGTTAGCTCAGTTAACTAAGTTAAGTCCAGTTATATTAGTTCCAACAGTTTGTGGAACTGATTGTGAGTTCAGTTAGTCAATGCATGCATGCATGCAACTAGTGTACTTCAGATAACTGAATATTATCCCATAATAACTCATGCATGTTAGTTAAACAAAGGCCCAGTTGAGATCAAAGGATGGGACAATGTACTATCAGCTGCAGGAATATTCTCATGAGGATATCTCTTGCATGCAGAAGGAATTCTTTCCTTGAGGATTGTGTAGTTATTTCAGAGGTTAGTTTGCAGTGTTGAGGTAATTACACAGAGGTGGTAGCTTGAGGACCCAGGGGAAAATGTGAAAGGAAATAGGAGGCTTGGAGGACTAAAGGAGGGAATATGTGTTGTTTATTCTGTCTATGAGAAATAGTGAGGGATTTCACTAACAGCTAGATAGCTTGTGAGCTAAAGCTTTGTGTAATCCTGAGATATTTCCACTTGTATGATAATACAGATAGCGGGGTTTTTAGTTGAGGATTTCCCCAGAGTATTCTTCTGTGTTCATGTGTGATTGATTTCTTCTTCATCTATTATATGTGTTCTATTTGATCTGGCTCAAAATCGATTAAGCTTCCGCAAGTTTGTTTGTAGAGGTAGATCAAGTATTTTGCTTTAGTATATTGCATTATTAGGTGATCTACAGTGAAATTTCTACATGGTATCGGAGCAAAGGTGATCAAAGTAGAGAATAATATACAAAGAAGGGAGAAGTTTGAAGTTTGAAGTTCCTGATTGTAGAAATCTAATTCTTATCACATCTTAAAGTTCACCAATGGCGTTCAATGGTTTGAGACTCGAGTATGCCCTAGATGGCAGCTCAAATTATATAGCCTGGAAGGATCACATGGAAGCAGTATTAGAGGAAAATGGTTTGAAGGACTTCATTGATCAAGAAGTCCCCAAGCCAGTAGCAGCTAATGCCCAAGAATTAGCAGAATGGAAGAAATGTGTGGCTAGAGTGAGGAGGATTCTTCTGGAGGGAGTTCGAGACCATATTGTCTTGAGTCTCCATGGGAATGAGACACCATTTTCAATGTGGAAGACATTGAAGGATCTATATTAGAACAACAACGATTAGAGGAAGCTGGCGCTGAAAGACAAGATTTGGAAAATCAAGTGTGAAAAGGGCGACACAATCTCTACATATCTGAACAAGCTCACCACCTGCAGGGATGAGCTTGGAAGTGTAGGAATCACGATAGCCGATGATGACATGGTGAATCTTGCTCTCCTTGGTATTCCTAAGAGCTGGCATAGCTACCAAGACTCAGTGAATAGAAGAGAGAAACTTCCATATTAGGAATGATTGTGGTCAGATTTGATGCAGGAGGAGATCAGGAGAAGCACCAGAGATGGTTCTTCATCAAAGCTTGACGATGAAGAAAATCTAGCCTTAGCGAGTAAGGAGAGGAAATGGAAAGGGAAGGCTTCCCATTCCAAATTGAGTGCTTCCCATGGTGGGAAGAAAATTGAAAAATCTAAAGTGCGATGTTTTAATTGTCATGAGGTGGGCCATTATGCAACAAATTGTCCACAGAAGAAATCCAAGAAGGGATCCTCGAAAGGATCAGATGGTGAGGCACTGGCCTCATAGTTTGAATTGGATTTTACCCTCATCGCATGCATGGTTTCATCAATGGTGGGTTGTGTTTTGTACTTGGATAGTGGAGCCTCATTCCACATGACTGGTGAGAAGAGTTTATTCAGTACCTTGGAGGAGAAGGACCTCCAGATGCGCATAGATATTCGTGATGAGGGAAAGTACCATGTTTCAGGTGAAGGCACGGTTGTGTTTCAGAGGGAGCATGGAGCTCCTCTCACCCTGACTGATGTAAAGTATGTGCCTGGACTAAAGAAGAACCTGGTATCCGTCGCAATGTTGGAAGACAAAGGGTATGATGTAGTCTTCAGTAAAGGAAAGGCGTTCTTGAGACACATCGCCACGGGACAAACCAAAAGGATTGGGATTCAAGTGAAGAATCTCTACAAGCTGGAGGTAGATGACTGTGCTTCATTGAGTTTTGTTATCACCAAAATAAGGGTTTAAATTTTTCTTAGTCATCGTCTTAGATAAGTGTCAAGTCACCCTATGTTTTAAGGGGTAGGTGATAGGTTAGGAGTCTCAAAGGTCTCATTTTTCATATCTAAATAAATTCTAACAACCTTATTCCATGTTTCATGAGTCTTACATTCTTTATAGAAACTCATAGCTTAAACCGTTTTGAAAATTTTTGGAATTAGCCCCAAAACCACATTTTCGTAGCGCAAATAGTGTAAAATGTCTGTTTTGCACTACGAAAACGCTGCTCTTTTCGTAGCACTTTTCCCTGCGCGCTACGAAAGTGTGGATTCGTAGAACAGTCTTGTCAAAAAATCAATCCATTAAGATTCCATTAAATTTTCATTATTAGGTGTCAGCTAGGATTCAGTCCTTAAGCATGCCGCCATCCAAAACTCATTATTTCGAAATTAGGTGTCATCATGATAGATGATTTCAAATTCGAAAGGGTTGGCTAGTATCTTATTGTAGTTTGCATGCAAACCCTCAAAAATAATCGTTTTTTGAACGGTAAGATTTTGGTAATTTATTACCAGGGTTTCTCTCATCCATAATTCAAGCGAGGCTGACCACCATAAGCAAGCGAGGCTGACCACCATAGGCAAGCGAGGCTGATCAACATAATTGCAAGTGAGGCTGGTTTGTTATAGGAATTCAGAAGCAAAGATGGCAGAAGAGAAGAAAGGTCACAGGTTCGGTCATTGTTTAAGAATAGAGCCTAAAAGCACCGAGGTCTTAGTCAGAGATAAATCAGTTGTAGAAGCCTTCAAGAAAGCAGGATGTTGGAAGTTTTGTAAAAAATTGCAGGGAGGACATACTCATGTGACAAAGGAGTTTTCACTACATTTCACTGGCTCAAGCACAAAGGTTGGAATCCTAAACTTGCAAATTTCTTTGGAGATCATAACTTTGGTGACAAAGATTCCTAGGGGGCAAGATACATGGTTCAAGAACTTTAGATTCGACATGGAACCATGTAAAGTGTTTCTAAAGCTAGAGTTTGTAGAAACAGACTTAACCAAGGCAGTTCCCAGGAACTACATCAAGGACAACTATGCCAACTTGCTCTTCAGCATTCAATGTTATTTTACGTGTGAGGGCAGATATCAAAAGGTTTATTCATATCATTTTAAACTCCTTTTTCATTTTATTGGTATGATTTCTTTAGATTTTCCTTACTTCCTGTATCGAAGTGTAGCTAAGATGGAAGATAAAGTGCAGTTGAAATCTCAAGGACATGAAACTTCCCTGTTTCATCATGGTCTAATTAAACTAATAGTTCTACATGAACTCAAAAGGATCAACAAAGAATGGTCTTCGTTTTTGTTCTTATGTGACTTTGGAGTGGAAAATCAAGATGTAGGCATTAGCCCTAAGGTTAAAGGAACTCCATCAGCAAAAACCAGCAAGCCTGTCATGTCCAGGGCAAAAAGATTTGTTAAGTTGAAACCTAGGAAGCAGGTGAAAGAGAAAGTAAGCAAAACACCATTAGTTATTCTTGAAACTCCAAAATCTACAAAGGAAAATATATATGAGGTTAAAAGAATGACACAAGAACAGTCAGCTAACAAACCCGTTCAAAGGAGATTGACTAGAAGTCAAATTGCAAAGGAGAAGGGTAAATCAGTGATCTAGAGAGAAAGTTCAAGCTTGAAGGTCGATTTAAATGATATTTTAAAAGCCATTGATATTGTAGAATCCCCTTTGGTGCAGGCAGATGTCATAGAATTTGATAAAGGAAAGTCGAAGAAAATGAAACCCTCCAAGAAGTTGGAATTTGAGGATGATGTTACAACATTTTTTTTCAAGCCCAGAAAGCCCTTAACTAGGCAATCCAAAAATATGCGAGAGTCCAATATTGAGTTAGGGAAAATAGAAGAAGCTTCCCCTGTTCAGGAAGAGTTGGTAGACTTTTCATCACCAAGACCTGAAGGTGACAAAAACAGAGTTTTTTCTACTCAAACAAAAAAAGCCAGTTACGAAGAAATGGAAGGAAGTTAAGAGAAACTAATAATGAAATTGCTAGACTAAGGATGAGAGCAAGGAGGCATGCTGCTGAAAAGACAGATTTCAAAAGGATAAAGGCTTTCTGGGAAGTTGAAAAAGTTTCCAAACCAGAAATAGTCAGTAGTGAAACTCAGTACTTTACTTGGACTCTTCTTGCAATCAAAGAAGCCAGATTTGTAAGGAGGATGAACGCTCAGTTGAGAGCTACTAACAAGAGATTGAAAAGACAAATTGAATACCTAGAAATGTAATTAACAAAAGCTGAAGAAAGGCTACAACAATAAGGAAACAGAGTGATGAAAAAAGGGCAGTAAAGGATATATCTTAAAAAAATTTTGGTATTAAAAAGAAGGTTATCTCTGAATAAGAACAATCTTATAAAGTTAAGGTGTTTTATTTTTGGTGATCATATCAGTCTTTATGAAATATTGAAAATTCCCAAACTGCATATTTTGAAGGCCGTGTTGAAAAAAGAGCATACACAGCAGTTTCGTAGTGCGCTACGAAACTGCTGAAGGTGAGTTTTTAGCACTTTGTAGATGCATTTCGAAGGTAAGGTCTGATAAATTCCAAGTTTTGATGATTGCTGGTAGACATATGAGGATCGTTGATGAAGTTTCAGATGGCAGTGATGCAAAATGGTTCAAAGAAGTATTGCATAAGTGATATAAAAGCTGTGCTACGAAACCAAGCTATTTTCGTAGCACAGTCATGTTTCATTCTCTTTTTCATCTATTCGAGATTCCATTTCTTGCACAGGTGGACAAATGAAGTTTAAATGGATTACTAACACATGCCACATATGAAATTGCTCGAAGATAAGCATAAAGGATTAAGGGCCTTAAAAGGAGGAACTCTGTCCCCTTGTTTTCAGGACAGTTAGATCATGATTCAGCAGGGTTTGCAACAATACTGGAGACATCATCAAGCTCCAAGACATGGATTGGAAGTTGATTAAAGAATGTATGTAAGTCATAGATAAGGTGGTTGAAAGCATGTTTTAGGAGTTTCACTCCTATTTGTATTAGGATTCTTAAAGACAACTAGTTGTCAAGTTGTAATTAAGTAGTTTGTTTTATGAATAGATAGGTGTCAATGTTAGGAATTCGAATTCCCCTAAAGATGGATCATAGTATCCAAGGTTGTCAAAACTCTATATAAAGCATGAGAATCAAATTCCTCAGGGTTGGTAATTTCATTAGCAAAAGAAATTTGTGTTATTGTAAGAAACTGTGGTTTTTCAAACTTAATACAGAGATCAGTTTAACTACTCAAGATTCAAAAGGAGTTTATGTGTTTGATGTTCTTATGGACTTTTTCAATTAGTTATTTGCAGTGGTATGAGCTTGTGATACTTAGAATTCATTGGAAATGCTCTAACTTCCTTCATATGCTTGTAAACTGTGTTGATTCACTGTTTTAACTATTTTATTTATAAACACTAAACTCTAAGTGCCTTGACTTCCATGTTTTGCTAATCATGTTGTTTTGTTGAAGACTATCTTGAATCCATAGCCCAATAGATGTTTGCTAATATTTGATTCAAACATTCAACTAGTTATACATTTGTCCATTTTGTTCCTAGAGTTAGCCATCTAATCATTAATCAAAAACCTTAAACCTATTGAGAGAGCCCTCTCAAGTTGAGGAGGCTAAGCCTCAACCAAAAGATTGGTTTGAAAGAATTACTTAGAGTCTACTTGATTAGCAGCCTATCAGGGTCAGATTTTGTGATAACATTTTGGTGCATCTTTCGGGAGCTTGAAGATTACTCATTCCCGAAATCAAGAAGCTGAACTTCTGAAGGTAGCAAGAGCTCAGAAAAATTTTTGAGGCTGTAATCTACCTTGGTGACTCCATATACTTTCAAATATTTAAAGGTGGCTTTGAGAAGGAGATACACATGAAGCAATCCCAATCCCAATCCACCTACCATTGGGGACAATCCAAACATTGTTTCAAGAGTTAGTCAAAGATTTTTAGAAATATCAGGTACTCCATCAAAGACAAAAAAGTTGATGATAAAATTCATGAAGTGTTGTTTAGATCAGAAAATGAAAAAGGACTTGTTGATATTATCTTAGACCTACAAAAGAGAGGAATTGACACTTTAGCCCTAGTAACAAAAGAAGACAAAGAATAGTTTTGGGAAGTTGTTACCTCTGAGCTATTGTTAGAAAAAGAGTCTCTAGATAAATTGAAAGAACTTGATCCTTTCGAAGTCCTATTGAAATCTAAATTTGGTTTACCTCTTCCAAATTGGAGTTCATTTGTTAGTGGTTTACAGAAGCCAAGTAGCCCTCCTCATATCAGTTTTTCATCTTCTATTTCTGCCATTCCTAGTGGTGTACAGAAACCAAGTAGTCCTCCTCGTATCGGTTCTTCAGCTTCTGTTCTTGTTATTCCTAGAATTACTGTTCCTCCTTTAATCATGGATGCACCTGCTAGGTATGCTCCACTTGTGCTCCCTGCTTTTTTGCATGACCTTCCCAGTAAATATGCTGCTAGGATCCCTACTTGGGGTAGTGATGAAGAAATTACAACAGAAGAACATGTAGATAGATTTAATGATTTTGTTGACAGAGAAGAAGCTGACGATGAGGATGTGAAGTTAAGAATTTTTGCACAGAGCTTTATTGGTGAAGTTAGAAAGTGGTTTTTTAGCTCTTACACCAGGAAGCATTCGAAATTGGGTTGAGTTTGAAGATAATTTTTTAAGGAAATGGGGAAACAGAACTAATGCAGTTCAATCACTTACTGAATATAACATCCTTAGAAGGGCATCTGATGAAACTATTCAAATTTTTTCAAAGTGATTCAATAAAGTGTTTAACTCAATTCCAGCTCGTTTGAAACCTCCAGAAGCCCTAGCACAAATGAGATATGCTGAAGCATTTGATTATGACTTTTCTCTCTTGTTGAGAGAAAGAGAATCACTCACACTTGCTGAAATGTAGAGTGATGCAGTAAAGGTAGAGGTAAACATGGTAGCTGCTAAAAATTCAAAAATGGGAAAAACAAAATTGAAAGAAAAAGAGAAACCTTCCTCTTCAACTTCTGAAGATAAATTAGACTCAATGATGAAAACCATGGAGAAGTTGATGGATAGGTTAGCTCTTGGAAACACTTCTGCTCCTATTGTGCGACATGACCCTCAATTTAGAAATCCTCAATTCAGGAGACCTCAAAACCAACAAAGACCAAGAGAAAATAGAAATCAACAACTTGATCCTCCAGTGAGACCTCCTTTTCAACAGAATTTGGTTGATGAAGAATATGATCTTGAAATTCCTGAAAAATCTATCCATTGCCTTGACGAAGAGATGTCAGGAATTTTCTTGACTAAAGAAGAGCATGATGAGTTAGATTTGGCCAATCAAGGGGAAGAGCCTTCAGATTATTTTAAAGGGTATTAGCATGCCATATTTGAAATGCAAAAACAATATAATCTTAGAAACAGAAATGTGCCGATTATTGCAAATAAAGCGCAACCTAAGAAAGATGCTCCAAAGGTTGCTGAAGCCAAGAATTATACCCCAAAGATTGCTGAAGGTAAGAAAGACACTTCGCTTGGTAAAAAGGATACTCAACTTCATCCTCCTATCAAGGAAGATGAAAAATCTGTTTCCGTTCTCAACCTTGAGAATGAAATTTCGAAGATTAAAATATCAGTCCCTTTTAGTGAGGTTCTCAAGGTAAATAAATATAGAAGCAAGATTGTTGAGATGTTGAATTCACAACCAGGAGCTGCTAATATTTTAAATGTATAAGAAGATAATCTTACTATATATTTGGGTCCAAGGTTAGAAGATGATCAAAATGAGGAGTTTCCTCCTTTCTATGTAAGCATTAGTATTCATGATATGACTTTACATAATGCTATGTTGGATTCAGAGGCTTCTCATAATCTCATGCCCAAAGTAATTATGGAAAGGTTAGGGTTACAGGTAACAAGACCATATAAAGATTTATTTTCTTTTGACTCAAAAAGAGTTCAATGTATTGCTTTAATCAAAGATGTTGTTGTTGGTCTAACACAAATCCCAGCAAAGACGATTGTTATGGACATTGTTGTGGCTGATATTCTGCCAAAGTTTGGGATGTTACTATCAAGATCATGGGCAACAAAAATTAAAGGCACAATGCAGATGGACCTTACTGATGCCACAATTCCTGTTTTTGGTGAACAAAGGAGATTGTATCGTAAGACTAGAATGGCTTATATGGTAATCAACAAAGATAAACCTCAGAATTTTATTATTTATTCATTTGATACTGAATTTGGATCTGCCATTATTTTCAATGAGTCAGTTGATAGTGGTCTAGAAGAAATGAAAGCAGAAAATCAGCACTCAGAAAACTAGTAAGTAAATAACAAAGAGATGGAGGGATGGTGGTCATTGTACTTCTATGGATCAGTAGAAAAAGAAGGGGAAAGAGCAGGAATTTGGAATACAAGTCTAAGTGATGAGAGTAATTTTTACTCTTACAAATTGAATTTTGATTGCACAAATAAAATGGCTGAATATGAATCTTTGATTTTGGGTCTAGATGTTTTGACAAGAATGAAGGCTCAGGATATTTCTGTTTTTGGAGATTCTGAATTGGTTATTAGAAAAGTTGAAGGTGTTTATCAAACAAAGGATGTAAGAATGAGAGCATACAGAAATCTAGTTTTAGACATGTTAGAGAATTTTCAAGCCTATTCTTCCATTGTCAAAACTAGAGACCAAAATTCCATTGTTGTTTCTCTTGCTGTTTCGACGAGTCTTTTTTTCATTCCAATTCATTCTTTTAAGAAATATGAAATTGAAGTTCGTCATAGACCAGCTAGACTAGACAATATCACCAATTGGCAAGTTTTTGAAGATGATCAACATGTAAAGAATTTTATTAAGTTGAAAGAAGAATTTGAAAGTACTCAAGTAGATCAACAAAACATGCTTGTTGAGTCTAAAGAAAATTATGAAGTCTTGCAATTAAAGAATAATTCAATACCAAAGGGTCTTATTCCTCTTGAGAAGCTTTTTGATTAGAATGATGTGTTCAAATCACCAAAGATACAAGCTGATGAAGAGGAAGTAGAAAGCTGTAATCTGGGTACATCAACTTTACCTAAAATGATTAAAATTTCGAAGTTTCTTTCAGTTGATATGAAATTCAAATATATTGAGATGATGAAGATGTTTGTTGATGTTTTTTCTTGGAGTTATGCTGAATTAAAACAGAATGATCCTTCCATTATTCAACATACTATTCCTATTAAAGAAAATGAGAAACCATTCAAACAGAAGTTGAGAAGAATTAATCCCCTTCTCATGCCATTGATTGAAAAGGAGATTAAGAAGCTTTTTGAAGCTAAAATAATTGTCCCAATCATATTCTAAAATTGGCTTGCAAATTTGGTACCGGTTAGAAAGAAGAGTGGAGAAATCAGAATTTGTATTGATTTCAAGAATTTGAATAAAGCTTCACTAAAGGACAACTATCCTCTTCCCAAGATGGATTCAATTCTGCAAAATATTGTTGGTTCACAAAGAATGTCTATGCTTGATGGTTTCTCAGGTTACAATCAGATTCTTGTGTATCCAGATGATCAGGAGAAAATAGCCTTCACAACACCATGGGGCACATTCATGTACGCCAAGATACCTTTTGGTCTCATAAATGCGGGAGCTACATTTCAAAGAGCAATGGAAATTGCTTTTTTTGAAGAAAAGGACAAGACGGTGGTTGTTTATCTTGATGTTATAACAATATTTTCAAAGAAAGAGGAAGATCATTTGAAACAGCTAGAAAAAATTCCGCTGAAATGTAGAAGGTTTGGTATCTCTCTTAATCCTACTAAAAGCATCTTTTCTTTAACTACAGGCAAATTACTTGGTCATATTATTTTTGAAGATGGAATTAGGATTGATCCTAACAGAGTTAATGCAATTCAAAAAGTAGATTTGCCAAGAAGTAGGAAAGAGATTCAATCATTTCTTGGGAAAGTAAATTTTGTTAGGCGCTTCATTCCTAACTTTACTGAGATTGTTAAAGATATAAAAAGGATGTTAAAGAAAAGAGTTGATATTAAATGGAAAACTAAAGCAAAGAATTCTTTTGAGAAAATTAAGAAGGCACTCACGCAAGCACCGGTACTCATTAGTCCAAATTTCACAAAAGAATTTCTGGTTTTTACATTTGCTTCTGAAAATACAATTGCTGGAGTTTTGCTTCAAAAAGGAAAGCAAGGTACCGAACAACCTATCTCTTTTTTAGTAAAACATTAGCTAATACTGAGCTGAAGTATAATATTCTAGAAAAACAGGCCTATGCTTTGGTGAAAGCTATTAAAGATTTCAGAATTTACATTTTGCATTCTCACATTGTGGCATATGTTCCAAGTACTATGGTGAAAGACATTCTAACTCATGCATATCCCGATGGTAAGAGGGGAAAATGGATCGCAAAATTGCTGGAATATGATATTGACATCAAACCAACCAAATTTGTGAAGGGACAAGGGTTGGTGAAGTTAATGACTCAGTCAAACTTGGATTGTCTTGATATAAATTTGAATGCATAAATATCAGAAATTTCTGATGATCAGGAAGGATTGGTTCCAATTGATGAGAAATACCTTGTTTCAGATTGGTATAAAGATGTGGTATTTGTTTTACAACATCATAAAGCTCCCACTGATCTGACAAAATCCAAAGCAAGGTTTGTGAATTTGAAATCTTTGAGATATTTTATATTTGACAGAAATCTGTTTTGGAAAGATACAAGAGGAATTTTGCTAAATTGTTTACTTGAAGAGGAGGCTGAAAAAGTCATTGAAGAATTCCATAAAGGTAATTGCGGAGGACACCATTATTGGAAAGCTACAACAAATAAGATTCTAAGAGCGGGATATTTTTGGCCAACAATGTTTAAAGACATTTACAAAAGGGTTGCTGCATGTCATAAATGCCAAATTTTTGAAGGAAAAAGAAAACTTGTACCTATGCCTTTGGTACCTATCTATGTGGAAGCACCTTTCCAGCAGTGGGGCTTAGACTTTATTGGAGAAATACGTCCATCCTCATCAGGACAACATCACTGGATTCTCACAGCAACAGACTACTTCACCAAATGGATAGAGGCGATCCCAACAAGGCAAGCTAATGATTATGTAATTATTTCTTTTCTAGAGAATAATATATTGTCTCGATTTGGCTGCCCCATGAAGATTATAACAAATAATTCTCAAGCTTTCAAGTCTAAGAAAATGATTAATTTCTGTCATCAATACCACATCACTCTTGGACACTATACAACATACTATCCGCAATGAAATGGTCTTGCTGAATCATCAAATAAGAGTATTGTAAGAATCATCAAAAAGGTATTGCAGGAGAACAAGAAAGCTTGGCACTTAAAGCTCAAGTACGCCTTATGGGCTGATAGGATATGTACAAAGAGATCAATTGGGACTTCACTGTATGAATTAGTTTATGGTGCTGAATTTGTTTTTCCGACATCACTGGGGGTACTGGTCATGAAATTAATTCAAGGACTTGAAGAAGAACCAAATGCCATATAGAGGAGGATAAACCAGATGATAGCATTGCAGGAAAAGAGGAATGAATTCTATGACAACCATCAACATGCTCAAAATAGAATTAAAAATACATTTGACAGGAAGATTAAAGAAGACAGTTTCCAAATACAAGACAAAGTGTTGAAATTGGGAGGCCAAAATTGAGGAACAGGGAAAGCATGGTAAGTTTGAGAATTTATGGAAGGGTCCTTTTAAGATTGTTGGTTTTCATGGGAACAACCCTTATATATTGCAGGAAATTGATGGGGGATCATATGCTGGAGGGCCTGTTAATGGCAGGTTCCTAAAGCATTATACTTGCTGAAGTTTTATCAATCACTCATGACATTGTATATATTCCATCTTTGTCAATTTTTATTGCTAATAATGATAAGTTGAAACAGAGAACTTAAGCCCGAGTTGAAGGCCCAACAGTTTGAAGAAATTGCTTGTCAAATCAAATAAAAGTATTTCTGTTTTACCAAAAAATGGATAGCATTGGAGCTATGAGTTCTTAGTGTGCCACAGGGGTACAATATCCTAAGTGGAGCCACTATTATCACCAAAATAAGGCTTTACATTGTTCTTAGTCATGGTCTTAGATAAGTGTCAAGTCACCCTATGTTTTAAGGGGTAGGTGATAGGTTAGGAGTCTCAAAGGTCTCATTTTTCATATCCAAATAAAGTCTAACAACCTTATTCCATGTTTCATGAGTCTTACATTCTTTTTAGAAACTCATATCTTAAACCATTTTGAAATTTTTTGGAATTAGCCCCAAAACCACATTTTCATTGCGCAAATAGTGTAAAATGTCTGTTTTGCGCTACGAAAATGCTGCTCTTTTCGTAGCACTTTTCCCTGCGCACTACGAAAGTGAGGATTCATAGAAGAGTCTTGTCAAAACATCAATTTGTTAAGATTCCGTTAAATTTTCATTATTAGGTGTTAGCTAGGAGTCAGTCCTTAATCATGCCACCATCCAAAACTCATTATTTCAAAATTAGGGGTCATCATGATAGATGATTTCAGATTCGAAAGGGCTGGCTAGTCTCTTGTTGTAGTTTTCATGCAAACCCTCAAACAAAATCGTTTTTCAAATGGTAAGATTTTGGTAATTTCTTACCAGGGTTTCTCTCATCCATAATTCAAGTGAGGCTGACCACCATAAGCAAGCGAGGTTGACCACCACAGGCAAGCGAGGCTGATCAACAAAATTGCAAGTGAGGTTGGTTTGTTACAGGAATTCAGAAGCAAAGATGGCAGAAGAGAAGAAAGGTCACAGGTCTGGTCATTGTTTAAGAACAGAGCCTGAAAGCACCGAGGTCTTAGTCAGAGATAAAGTAGTTGTAGAAGCCTTCAAGAAAGCAGGATGTTGGAAGTTTTGTAAAAAATTGCAGGGAGGACATACTTAGGTGACAAAGGAGTTTGCACTACATTTCACTGGCTCAAGCACAAAGGTTGGAATCCTAAACTTGAAAATTTCTCTGGAGATCATAGCTTTGGTGAAAGAGATTCCTAGGGGGCAAGATACATGGTTCAAGAACTTCAGATTCGACATGGAACCATGTAAAGTGTTTCTAAAAACAGAGTTTGTAGAAACAGACTTAACCAAGGCAGTTCCTAGGAACTACATCAAGGATAGCTATGCCAACTTGCTCTTCAACATTCAACGTTATTTTACTTGTGAGGGTAGATATCAAAAGGTTTATTCATATCATTTTAAACTCATGTTGCATTTTACTGGTATGATTTCTTTAGATTTTCCTTACTACCTGTATCGAAGTGTAGCTAAGATGGCAGATAAAGTACATTTGAAATATCAAGGACATGAAACTTCCCTGTTTCATCATGGTCTAATTAAACTAATAGTTCTACATGAACTCAAAAGGATCAACAAATAATGGTCTTCGTTTTTATTCTTATGTGACTTTGGAGCGGAAAATCAAGATGTAGGAATTAGCCCTAAGGTTAAAGGAACTCCATCAGCAGAAACCAACAAGTCTTTAATGTCCAGGGCAAAAAGATTTGTTAAGTTGAAACCTAGGAAGCAGGTGAAAGAGCAAGTAAGAAAAACACCAGTAGTTATTCTTGAAATTCCAAAATCTACAAAGGAAAAGATATCTGAGGTTAAAGGAATGACACAAGAACAGTTAGCTAACAAACCAGTTCAAAGGAGATTGACTAGAAGTCAAATTGCAAAGGAGAAGGGTAAATCAGTGATCTCGGGAGAAAGTTCAATCTTGAAGGGTGATTTAAATGATATTTTAAAAGCCATTGATATTGCAGAATCCCCTTTGGTGCAGGAAAATGTCATCGAATTTGATAAAGGAAAGTCGAGGAAAATGAAACCCTCCAAGAAGTTGGAATTTGAGGATGATGTTATAGCATTTGTTTTCAAGCCCAGAAAGCCCTTAACCAGGAAATCCAAAAAGATGCATGAGTCCAATATTGAGTTAGGGAAAATGGAAGAAGCTTCCACTGTTCATGAAGAGTTGGTAGACTTTTCATCACCAAGACCTGATGGTGACAAAAATATAGTTTTTTCCACTCAAACAGAAAAATCCAGTTACGAAGAAATGGAAGGAAAGTTAAGAGCAGCTAATAATGAAATTGCTAGACTAAGGATGACCGTAAGGAGGCATACTACTAAAAAGACAGATTTCAAAAGGATAAAGGCTCTATGGGAAGTTGAAAAAGTTTCCAAACCAGAAATAGTCAGCAGTGAAACTTAGTAGTTTACTTGGACTGTTCCTGCAATCAAAGAAGCCAGATTTGTAAGGAGGATGAATTCTCAGTTGAGAGATACTAATAAGAGATTGAAAAGATAAATTGAAGACCTAGAAATACAGTTAAAAAAAGATGAAGAAAGGCTACAACAATAAGGAAACAAAGTGATGAAAAAAGGGCAGTAAAGGATATATCTTAAAACAGTTTTGGTATTAAAAAGAAGGTTATCTCTGAAGAAGAAAAATATTATAAGGTTAAGTTGTTTTGTTCTTGGTGATCATATCAGTCTTTATGAAATATTGAAAATTCCCAAACTGCATATTTTGAAGGCTGTGTTGAAAAAAGAGCATACACAACAGTTTCATAGCGCGTTACGAAATTGCTGAAGGTGACCTTTTAGCACTTTATAGATGCATTTCAAAGGTAAGGTTTGATAAATTCCAAGTTTTGATGATTGTTGGTAGACATATGAGGATCATTGATGAAGTTTTAGATGGAAGTGATGCAGAATGGTTCAAAGTAGTATTCCATTAGTGATATAAAAGTTGTGCTACGAAAACAGGCTATTTTCGTAGCACAATCATGTTTCATTCTCTTTTTCATCTATTCGAGATTCCCTTTCTTGTACAGGTGCACAAATGAAGTTTAAATGGATTACTAACACATGCCACATATGAAACTGCTTGAAGATAAGCATAAAGGATTAAGGGACTTAAAAGGAGGAACTCTGTCCCCTTGTTTTCAGGACAGTTAGGTCATGACTTAGCAGGGTTTGCAACAATACTGGAGAGATCATCAAGCTTGAAGACATGGATTGGCAGTTGATTAAAGAATGTATTTAAGTCATAGATAAGGTGGTTGAAATCATGTTTTAGGATTTTCACTCATGTTTGTATTAGGACTCTTAGAAACAACCAGTTGTCAAGTTGTAATTAAGTAGTTTGTTTTATGAATAATAGGTGTCAATGTTAGGAATTCGAATTCCCCTAAAGATGGATCATAGTATCCAAGGTTGTAAAAACTCTATATAAAGCATGAGAATTGAATTCCTCAGGGTTGGTAATTTCATTAGCAAAAGAAAGTTGTGTTATTGTAAGAAACTGTGGTTTTTCAAACTTAATACAGAGATCAATTTGACTACTCAAGATTCACAAGGAGTTTATGTGTTTGATGTTCTTATGGAAATTTTAAATCACTTATTTGCAGTGGTATGAGCTTATGATACTTATAATTCATTGGAAAATGCTCTAACTTCCTTCACATGCTTGTAAACTGTGTTGATTCACTGTGTTAACTGTTTTATTTATAAACACTAAACTCTAAGTGCTTAACTTCCATGTTTTGCTGATCATGTTGTTTTGTTGAAGACTATCTTGACTCCATAGCCCAATAGATGTTTGCTAATCTTTGATTCAACCAGTCAACCAGTTATACATTTGTCCATTTTGTTCCTAGAGTTAGCCATCTAATCATTAATCAAAAACCTTAAACCTATTGAGAGAGCCCTCTCAGGTTGAGGAGGCTAAGCCTCAACCAAAAGATTGGTTTGAAAGAGTTACTCAGAGTCTACTTGATTAGCAGCCTATCAGGGCCAGATTTTGTGATAACAAGTTCCAAAGCAAAGTTGGTGCAAAACTAAGATATTGGCGAGCCATGGCATAGAAGATTGGGCCACTTACACCATGGGGCCTTGAAGATCATGCAACATATTTCTATTGGACTTCCAAAGGGTAAACTTGAGCAAGTAGACACATGCAAAGTTTATACCTTGGGTAAGTATGCAAAATCTTCCTTTCATGATCAAGACAGTCGAGCTAAAGCAATCTTGGAGTGATTTCATACAAATGTGTGTGGACCATTCTCGACATCCTCCACCGCTAAACAAAGGTACTATGTTATTTTCATTGATGATTTTTCTCGTAGATGCTAGATCTATTTCATGTAGAAGAAGGATCAAACCTTCTCAAGGTTTTGTGAGTTCAAAGCCTTGGTTGAGAAAGAATCAGGAAAGAAGATCAGGGCCTTGCGAAGCGTCAATGGTGGAGAGTATGTCTCTCAAGAGTTTAAGGACTTCTGTGTAGCAGAAGGAATTACACGGGAGTTGATGACACCCCATAACCCACAACAGAATGGGGTGGCCAAAAGGAAGAACAGAACGATTGTGGGAGCATCTCGGGCGATGCTGCATGACCAAGGTCTACCACTTCATTTGTGGGCTGAGGCATGCAATACAATGCTATACTTGCAGAATAGAAGCCCATATCAAATACTTGGGATGAAGACACAAGAGGAGGCTTTCTCCGAGAAGAGACTAGATGTGGGTCACTTCAGGATCTTTGGCTCATTGGTTTATTGCCATGTGACCAAGGATGCCCGGAAGAACCTATAGTCAACAATAGAGTTGGGGATACTTATGGGGTACACTGATACTCCCCACAACTGTCGAGTGTATTTGCCTACCAGTTAGAGGACTGTGGTTCGCAGAGATATTAAGTTCGATGAGCTGAAGGCCATGTGAGTTTCCCTTGAGAGGGAGCTCAAGTTGCATGCAGAGGAGTAACTTTTGGTTCCTAAGGAGGAGGAGCCAGACAGATGCGGAGCAGTCGCATGCAGACGATCCAGGGGTGGAGACATCCACTCATGCAGAGTCTTCCAGAGATGGGCGGAAACGCTCAAGGGAATCTGACAGATTGTTAATGGATGCGAGAGACAATGTGGGAGAGCCATCATCTCAGTGCAGACAGAGGAGGTCACTTGAGTGGTACACTGGTTACATGGTCCTTGTTGGGGAATGTATAGAGACCGAACCATCTTCCTTTGAGGATGTAGTGCAACAACTAGTTTGGTTTGATGCTATGGTGGAGGAGTATGACTCCATAGTTTGGAACAGTGTTTGGGATGTTGCTCCAAGACCGAAGAACAAGCCAGTGGTGAGTTCCTGTTTGCTTTACAAGGTAAAGCAAGCAATTGATGGTAGTGTGGAGAAACATAAGGTAAGGTTTGTTGCCTGTGGTTTCTCACAGGTCGAGGGGATCAACTATGATGAGACTTTTGCTCCTGTAGCAAGGTACTCATCTATCATATCGATGTTGGCACTATCAGCACTGATGGGTTGGAAAATACATCAGATGGATGTGAAGACTGCATTCCTCAATGGAAAGATTGAGGAAGAGGTGTACATAGAGCATCCGGAAGGATTTGAGACCCTTCGATCATGAGTTGCATGTGTGCTGACTCAAGAGAGCTTTGTACAGGCTGAAACAGCACCTCGTGTTTGGTACAGTAGGATCGACAATTATTTCACCGGGTTGGACTTCACAAAGAGTGAAGCAGATGCGAACCTATACCACATCATGGTAGAAGGTAAGCCATTGATCATTGTTCTTTATGTTGATGATCTAATATTAACAGGTGATGATCAGTTGATCAAGTCTTGTAAGGAGGACCTTGCAAGAGAGTTCGAGATGAAAGACATGGGTCTCATGCACTACTTTATAGGCATGGAAGTGTGGCAGAAGGATGGGGCAGTGTTTGTGTCTCAAGACAAGTATGCCAATGAGATACTTAGGAGATTCCACATGGAGATGTGAAAGCCCATGCAGAGTCCTCTAGTAGGTAACTAGAGTAAGGAGGATGCTACTTCAGGTGAGGTAGTAGCTGCTACTCTGTATCGGCAGCTTGTGGGTTCATTGATGTATTTAGTGAACACACGACCAGATTTGTGCTTTGCGGTAAACCAACTAAGTCAAGCTATGGTTAAGCCTACCAAGCTATTTTGGAAGGCAGATAAGCATGTGCTGAGATACCTGAGAGGCACATCTCAGTATGGATTATGGTACAGATGGATAGAGGGAGTGAAGCATCAGGGCTTCACAGATGCAAATTGGGCAGGGAGTCCATCAGATCAGAAGAGCACTTCAAGAGGAATTTTCAACCTTGGTTCAGCTGTCATTTCTTGGTACAATAGGAAACAAAGGTTAGTTGCACTTAGCTCAGTAGAGGTTGAATACATGGATGCAAGCTAGGCAGCATGTGAGGCCATTTGTATGCGGAAAATTCTAGTTGGGTTGTTTAATCAGAGGATGGATCCAACTGTGATCTATTGCGATAATCAGAATTGTATCAAAATATTTGAGAATCCAGTATTTCATGACAGGTCCAAGCACATCAATATCCGATATCATCATCTTCGAGACTGTGTGGTGAAGAGGATCATGTTGTTGCAATATGTTTCGACTGAGGAGCAGGATGCAGACATTTTGATTAAGGCATTGTCAAAATGTAAATTAGAGTTCCACAGAGACAGGATCGGGGTGATAGATAATCCCTTTCTTCTTGAGAGGGAGTGTTGAAAATAGCAACAAGAAAAGCTAAAAATAGAATTGCTATAGATAGCATTTCAGGATACATTCCAATTTTAATTAGTCCCTAAATTAAAATTGAGAATTAAAATTCGAATTTGAGCTCAGCAACTATTTGTAAAATAATTAATTAATTCATCTTGAGTTAATTAGTTTAAGAAAATCAAACATGAAGTCTATGTGAAGACATGCAACAATTATCCCTTTGATTGAGGAAGTTATCCCTTAATTAAGGAGATCAAGATGAGCTGTACTTTGAGTTGTAATTAGTTAGCTCAGTTAACTGAGTTAAGTCCAGTTAGATTAGTTCCAACAATTTGTGGAATTGATTGTGAGTTCAGTTAGTCAATGCATGCATGCATGCAACTAGTGTACTTCAGATAACTGAATATTCTCTCATAAATAACTCATGCATGTTAGTTCAGACAGAGACCCAGTTGAGATCAAAGCATGGGACAGTGTACTATCAGTTGCAAGAATATTCCCATGAGGATATCTCTTGCATGCAGAAGGAATTCTTTCCTTGAGGATTGCGTAGTTATTTCAGAGGTTAGTAAGCAGTGTGTGAGGTAATTACACACAGGTGGCAGCTTGAGGACCCAGGAGAAACTGCACAAGGAAATAGGGGGCTTGGAGGACTGAAGGAGGGCATATGTGTTGTCTATTCTACCTATGAGAAGCAGTGAGGGATTGTACTGACAGCTGGATAGCTTGTGAGCTAAAGCTTTGTGTAATCCTGAGATATTTCCACTTGTATGATAATATAGATAGCGGGGTTTTTAGCTGAGGCTTTCCCCAAAGTATTCTTCTGTGTTCATGTGTGATTGATTTCTTCTTCATTTGTTATATGTGTTTTATTTGATCTTGCTCAAAATCGATTAAGCTTCCGCAAGTTTGTTTGTAGAAGTAGATCAAGTATTTTTCTTTAGTATATTGCATTATCAGGTGATCTACAGTGAAATTTCTACACACCCAAGTATAATTCTGTAATTCATATTAGCATCCACGACCTCTACTTCTAATTCGACAATTTTCCCTTCCAAGGTGATGGGAAAACTTGTGAGAATACCATATAGATGAGAGGCTATGCCATCAAAGGCTTTTAAGGCATTCGGGGACTAGTTGAGAGGTGGAGAGCCGATGGATTTCCAACATGAAGCAAACATGATGTAGGTGGATTCACCCTCATCAATGAAATTTTGATGAATCGTCTTTCATTTTGTAATAACTTGAATAAAAAATGAAATTTGATGAGGAAGACGAGGAACATGGTTTTCCAGATCGAAAGTGATCAAATTCGAATCTACAAGATCGATTCCCCTTATAGTAGACAATAATGATTTCCACTGTGTTGGACAAGTTTAGAGAATTTCAAAGGCAGACATCACCGAAGGCACTTGCCCCAGATCTTCGACAGTACTATAATGTTGAGCAACTCTAGCATTTGGATTATAGGATGACTTTCGAAGCACACCTTTAGGAGGTATTCGGATGATAGATTCATTATTAGGTCTCTCAATATGAAGAGGACTAGAATTAGGTGGAGCGGAAGTAGAAGGTGTATCAGTGGCTTCCTTTTCCACTGTTTTCTTTGTAGGGGTTTGATAATCTTTCGACCGGATGGCAACAAAAATAGGCTCTATACCACTCATGTAAACCTGAGAACCTGAAGAGGCAGAGGATTGTGGTTAGTCTACCAACTGAATCTGCTGTGATGGAAATGGCTCTTTTAGCAAAACTGGAGTCCCTTTCAATAAACGACTAACTTTCGCATGACGGGTACAATCCTTGGTGTAATGATCTTCCTCACAAATGAAGGAAGGATACTTAGGCTTACGTTTGGAGGAATCATCAGCAGATGGATTATGAGAATCCTATTTAGGGGTATCAAATTTTGCTTTACCTTTACCCTTTTTCTTACCTTTTGAGGCTTTATGTGTTTCGGTAGACTGAACAGAATTAACCTTATAGGTTTTACTAGCATTCGATGGGGTTTTCAAAGGAGGATTGGAACTAATATTCGAAACAGATTTTTTCTTTGAGGAAGCTTTATTAGAGGTTTGAGATACTGATCCAATAATACCATCAATAGGTGGAATGTCCGGAGACTTCGAAGATACTGGATCCAATGATGGCCTTGGAGCATCTGACAAGATCTCATATAGTGTACCAAATTGGGAATAAACCAAATCCAAATACTAGGCATGAGAAATGGCTTGATCCTCAGTACCACAACCTCCCATTGCTATGTATGCAGTGATTTTGTTTACGAATGATTTGGTGAACCATTTGGTTAACAACTCATTAGGGATTTAAAACTTGATGAGGCGACACCGACGTCTCCATTCATGGATGTGATTGGAGATATGGGTCGCAGTATCCTATTTCAGAGATGTAAGCAAGTGGGTACCAGTTTCATAACGAATTGGTAACTAGAAGTGAGTGAGGAAGGCCATGGCCAAACAATTGAAGTCTGCATAGGTACCCCGAGGTAAGTCGATGTACCATTTTGCGGCAACACCTGTCAAGGTTCCCTAAAAGAGGCAGAGATGAACATAATCATCAACATAGGAATTGGAAGAACACCATACATGATATGTCATCACATGGGCTTGAGGGTCTTCTTTAGCTTTTCCTTCAAATTTTGGGCAATCACTAGGAATTTTAGAGGGAAATGGAGGCCAGTAAGGTGAATGAAGAATTGGATCATTAGTAAAACTTGAGATATTTGGCAGTTCCAACGTCGCTAGAAACTACAATTGTGGATTAAAAGGTATGTAAGGCCTTTGATAAGGTCCAGTTTGTGGATTCCAACCTTTCTGGTAAGGGTTTTACCCCTGGAGTGGAGGATTTTGACCATAAGGGGCTTGATTCCCCCCCCCCCACTGAGGGATACCTTGACCATAAGGTGGATTCTGACCAGGGTAGGGTTGATTATATTGACCTGCCATAGCTGTTGATAACCATAAGGTGGATAAATATTGTGTGTGACATATGGATTGTACAGTTGTTGTTACAACTGCTGACCCTGGTAATAAAGCTGCTGGCCCTACTATGGCAGGGGTTGGCCTTTTGGCTATAAGGTTTGAACTTGTGAAGGTTTTAACCCCGTACAGAAATTACCTGCATACGAATTCTAAATCACAGGAAAAATAAAAATGCGAGAGCATAACACATAAAACACGTATACACAGAGATTTCCCACTGGATCCCAAAAAAGGGACTACCAGCTTGATTTTTCATTATGTTCCTTTCAATGTTACAATACATATTTATACATGCCGAAGCATCCAATACCATGGACCGAAAACCATCGCATCCAAAACCATGGACCGAAAACCATAGGTAGGTTCGCCCAACCTAATATAGGGTCCAAATTTTTTTTTTCCGCCGGACCCCGTAGAGGGGGGCTACCCGCCCCCCTCAAACCCCTCAGACAGGGGGGGCTACCGCCCACCCTGTGACCCCCCCGCTGTGCAATTGGCGCAACAAAGGGGGGGCTCCGCCCCCCCTCTAACCCCCCGATTCACTACGTAGGTTAGTCGTGGA
>APFE030773392.1:89182-99582 GCA_000404065.3 Pinus taeda
TCATTATTTTCCTTTCAATGTTACAATACATATTTATACATGCTGAAGCATCCAATACCATGGACCAAAAAACCATCGCATCCAATATCATGGACCGAAAACCATCACGTCCAAAAAACATGTGCGAAAATCATGCACAAAACCATAGGTAGGTCCGCCCAACCTAATATGGGGTCCAAAACCAAAATTTTTTATGGGTACCCCTCAAACCCCCTGTTAACTATGTGGAAAGAATATAACACAACCCAACATTTATTAATTTACCCTATTTTCTAAATTTTGTAGTATCAGTTTTGTTTCAGCTAATTAATTTGGATTTCTTGTATTATAGATCCATACAACACTTTTTTAGTATTCCAATATCTAATCCATCCATTTTAGCATGTGTTTCCCTTACAGGGTTACGTATCGAACAAACAACTTCATTAAGTCAACAATTTACTTTCATATTGTGATAAGCCATTTTGTCACATATGTTCAATAGGCCTACAAACCAGATCAATCAACATCCATGAACACCTAGTGCTTTTAAGGCCCGGTGCACCATGGCCCTTTAGGTAATTGCATTCAGCAACAGGTTACTCATTTTGGCACCTACTTTGATTAGAGTAGGTTGTCCCTCGTTGGGGGTGCATTGATTCTAGAAATTTGAGAAAATTAAAAAAAAAATCTTGAAGATTCCTCTTCCAAAAGCTTCTAGGAGCTGTTACAAGCATTTACCTTGGATAAGAAATTTAAATCCTATTTGATCCTACCTTGGAGATTTCACCTGCTATCCCTTGAGCTCATCTTCCCATCAAGAGTGGATCTCAAGCATAGATTGGTAAATGGATACGAATGACTAAAATTCCATCCTCTCCTATATATTTACTGCCATCCACAAGCTAGAGGTTGGATTTTGGAGACTAATCATACCCTTATGTTTTTTCTTTGATCATAAGAGAGTCATCATTCCCATGCATTAGGGTGACCTTGAGATGTACATTATGGCAAGGAAGGACAAGTCAACTTAGGAGCTCTCTACAAGATCATCTTCCACTTTTGGTTGTAAACTATCTCCCTTTCATATTAATACAAAGAGTATATCATTTTCATATATGTGTTATGTTATGTTTACATTCATATGTTTCAATGTTATGATGATCCATTGAATATAGTGATTGGATAATTCTACATAGATGTCGTATATATTTGGCTTATGTTGATTATTTTTGCAAGTTCTAATTATAGGGTTGGAGCTATGGTTGGAGCTTACAAGCCAAGAGGAGAGAAGAGTTTCCAACAAATCACAAGTAAGCATCTTTCCATTCTCAAATTTCTCTAAGGATAACTTTATAATCTTTGATTTTTGTTGTTTTATACCAAGCCACTAGGTCTAGGGAAGATACCTTTGTCCGCAATCATATATTTCATAGAACAAATTGGCAACCATATTGGGGAATGATTCATTCCCTTAGTGGTTTCCTTAACTTTTTCCTTTGTTACACCTCTTTAAAAAACCTCCAGTGTCTCACTCAGTTTGAATTGACTCTAGGAAGACCTTTCATTGAGTTGCATTTGATTTTTTGTGTCAGAAACTCCTTTTTCCTTGATCAGCGCACCCCCTGGTCTATTGACAAAGCATTGTAGACCACCCTCGCCTTATTTGTACCTGTGTCGCAGAGCACTGGTAGCCTCTTTGCACCTGCGCTGACCACTGTTTCATCCAAAAAAATTATTTTTCATGCTTAGCTCTTTGATTAACTTGGTTCCAGTTGGTTGTCCTTGTGTCCCTGAATATGTTTAGCTCTCTCATAAGCCTTCATCTTATTTTATTTTTGTTTTGAATGCCTTTGATAAGAATTTTTTTATGTTTTTCTTTATTCTTGTCATTAGGTCATTAGTAAATTGATTGCTTGATCATTGGGTTTCTTGAAGGAACTAGTGTTTCAGTCGTCATTCTGAAAAGTGATTTTTATCAGTGATGAGGCAAAAACCTTAGTTTTTATCTGAAAATAAGTGGAATTGAAAAGAAAAATCTTATGCATCATGCATTGCATCTAGGGTTTTGTGAGTGAAATTGTAGTTAGAAGGAGTTGCATTAGGGGATTGCTTAACAATTTTGTTTGGTTCATCTTGTATGTTGCATATTATTTGTTCTCTTCCCTCCTATATATATGTTTTCATTGAAAAGAAAAGTTTCATTTTATCATGCAAGCTTTCATTTTATGATATTCAGGTGAAATTTGTGGTGATCCTTGAATAACGAAACTTAACTCAAGGTAAAATTTAAAATTTATTGAATCAACGTAAGGAGAATTTGTAACATTAACGCAAACATATATAGGTATAGGCTAGAGATGTGTTCTAGTGTCTATAAAAATAGAAGCTGTCATTTTTCGCCAATGTTTCATTTCGGGGGTGTGTTAGGTTCCTATACCAATAGGTTTCATCTTTCATGATTGACAGTGGAAGGGCTAAATATGTTCATCATTGCAAGTTGCAAAGGTTCCATATTTTGTGTACATACTAGGAAAATTAAAAAATGAAAAGAGGGTATGCCTTAAAAGAACAGTCAAAAGGCAAGAAAATCAAATGGTCAAAAGAATAGTGAAAATGAACCCTAAACTAAAGACCAGGAAAGTGGCCAGTCAAAATGCCACTACTATCTTTTGACAGTGTCACAGTCTACAAACACTTCTGCTAATCATACTTGATGGATGGCCCAACAGTCTGGACCATGCCATGTTTAAATTGCTTGTTGCAAAATAGAGAATGTTTCCTGTCCAAACAGCTCAAGCTTGGCAGATGACTAGCTAGGTAGAGAAATGAAGGAGCCCAACTGCTTAATCTGGGTCCTTGGAAGAAATAAGGGTAGATTTAGATAGGAGGGCAGTCAAAAGAAAAAGAGAACAATCAGGGTCTACTAATTCAAGTGCACCCATTTCAAGTGAAGAAAAAATGTTAGGATTACTAGGTTGGGTAAGTAGTGTAAGGTTGCAGAAATAAAAGGCCATCACCAGTTGGCTCATCAAAAGCAAGACTCATTCATGTAGGATATTGGCACCATGGCAGAAGTTTGAGGACACAACAATGGAAGCATTTCTAATTTCCCCCTTTTCCCCAAACATCATTTATTAACATCCCCCAAGGACCTTGGGATCTGCTCAAGTGTCCTGCTCCACTTCATTCCATGAAAAAGTACCAGTTCAAACTATGAAGTTCAGTCAAGGGAAAGAAGCCACATTTTTGTGTAAAAATATTTACTCTCAATTCCCTCATCTTCCATTCCTAAGTTTTTCTCCTTAAAAACTTAGCATTTTCCCCTATACACTCACCTTACAATGTCATATTAACAACTAATGTATTATCTAGCTCCCTAAGCATTCCCCTTCCTTAAATTCTACAAAGATCTATGTAAAAATCCCAAAAGTTCTATGTAAATACCCTCCCCCTAGCAATATAGATATATAGTCATGATTTGGGGAATATTAACTCACCAGGGGTTAATATTAACCCTCTACCACCCTAAACTATGGGTTTTTATTAAAAAAAAAAAAAAACTTTGGTTAAAAAACAAAAAACCATAAACCCCACCCTCATTAACCCTTGTTACCCCTCTTCCACACCAAAGGTTTGTGTTTGTAATGTTTTTTAATTAAAACATTTGTAAACTAACCCGCTACCCTAAGTTAAAACCCACCCCCGCGCGCAATATATTTAAATCAATTATTTTGATCGACGGGTCCCCCTGTCTTAACACATCGTCTTATCGCTTTCCCTGCCAGCCGTCTGATCCAGAGCGACGCGATCTAAGGGTGGGCGGTCAATATCGTATAAGAGTTGCCGGAGGTTTAGCGTCCAGGGGATTGGCGGTTTTACCGCCGTACCCCCGCCACGCGTCAACCACCCGGGTTGTTCAGAGCCCCCCCCTCATACCACTTACCGCCCAGGGGTGCTCCGGGGAAACCACTTACCGCCTGCCCCCTCCCACTGACGTCACACCCACGTCAGCGCCCTAGTCTGCCATCGCTGCTCCACGTCGCCTCCACATCGTCCATCCACCCGCGTGCCCTGCCACCGTGTCATCGCCACCTGGCCACCCACGTCAGCCGGCACGTCACCCTACCGTACCCGGACCCACCGATGACATCATCACCGAAAAGGCGCCAAAAGGCCAAAATTGCATAAAAAGTCGGGAAATGACCGTTTTATGTCATTTTAACTTGTCGTTTTCAGAGCATTGTGCATGCGAAGGACGTCGTTTACGGCCAAAATCAAGAATTTGCTCGCCCAAGCTGTTGCCGACCTCAAAGTCGACTCAAATACCTGCAATTGTTCCAGCTTGACACCTCTTGCACCGAAAAATCCAGGTATTTGCCGCAGGCGACCTACTTCACCCATATTTCTCCCATTTTTCTCGTAATTTCCTGTAAAAAAAAACTCTGCAAAAGCTCCTCATAGTCAAATTATCCACTGAAACTACCCAAAAACCTGGTAAACTCCCTACACCACGAAGCTCTGCAAAAAACCCGTGCCCTTCTGCAGAATTCACCGTGAAAAAGCAATTTTAGAGGTCGAGCTGCCGGCTAGAACCTGTGTAACTGCACACTCATCCCTGTTATCGGAATTCCCTTTGAAAAACCAGCTAATTAGCTCAACACACTCTGGTTTCTTCCAACAGAGTGCCCCACAGTTTATCAACCCTGTAAAAATTTTCCTCTTACTCTCAGAACTGCTCACTCTCAAAAACACAATTCAGTAGGCAGTCCTCAGCCTCTGCAGTAATCCTAAGCTCAAGTAAAACATCCAATAAACTTCAGACATGGCCACTCCATCTGCTCTAGATGTTGCCCCTATTAATCCACCCTGTAAGGAGCTTGAAGCTATGCCACTTGTAGACACTGATTTCCTCATTGCATATTTTGTGGCAAAGAGGAACCATTTACATACGTTCTGCCAGCTAAGGAACAGTCACTTGGACAACAGTGACATGTATGGCATCTGGGAGTCTAATCTGCCTACCTACTTCTTGCCATCTGTAAATGTCTTTCCTGAAGTCATTCACCTCTGTGCAAAAAATTATGACCAGAAACTCAGAGTTGTTAAGTCTCCATCTGGGAGCATCCTCTTTTACATAACCCCTGATTCCATCAATCAGATGCTGAATTACAAACAAACCCAGTTGCTCTACCCTTTTTCCATAAAGTATTTGCTGGATGAGGGCTCCAAGCTCTCTAGCATTGAGATTGTTGCAGTTGCCAAAACCTTCATGAGAGCAGACTATCAGCCTTCTGGGCCACCTCCTTTCCCATATGAAAATTTCAATGAGGTAGGCAAGCTGCTGGTGGACATGATATCCTCTGTGCTGGGGTTCTCCACAAATGAGCATATTGATGAAACTGTGTTGGTCTTGTTATCTGCATATAGCCTTGGGAATCCCCCTGCTATAAAACACAATTATGCCAAGTTTATTGCCAACAAGATACATCACAAACTGTTGAGGCTGGACAGGGAAGCAATATTTAAATATTCATCATACATCTATCACCTCTTCTTGTACTATCAAACAGATTGCTTCCAGTGCCCCATCAAGAAGTTGGATTCACAGAGTGAGAGGAGGTCTGTCATCTTCTGGTCTTCAGTTTTTCATCAAGTCCAGAGCTCTCCCTACTCCTACTGTGAATTTATTGACCAATTTGTCTATCCAGTTACATGCCTCTTGAAAAGAACTCCTCCTGCCAGATTGTCCAAAGATATGCAGAAAATCTTACAGCTGTCCAGGAACTACAAAATAGGTGATTGGTATTTATACCAAAATCACACAGTCATCAGGATCTATGGCTATGAGCTCTATCCTTACAGGCTCCCAAGATATGTGCCTATGAGATTGTTTGCCTTGGAATACTATAGGCAACTCATCAACTCTGATCTTACACACTTCCATAGTGCCAAGAAGAAAGCCAATCTCAAATTCAGAGACCACCTAGGCCCCTTCATCATGAACAAGAAAGATGGTTGGCAAGAAGCTGATCAAATATTGGGGCAACAGCTTAAACTTAAAAGGAGCTTCTGGTGGGTCCCTTATGACCCTAAAGGCTTTATCAGTGCTAGGAGAGTCAAGTATAGGCTATTAGCCTATAAACACTGCCCATATCCACAAATTGAACACTTTGCCAACCAAGATGAGTGGGTGCCTGGTACATTAGTAGAAGAATTTACTCAGGAGGAAACAATGGAGAAAACTTAGAGAAAACTCTTGACTTGGATTCTTGTCGGCAGGTCATATTCAAGTAACCAGTCCAAGTGGGAGAAGGCACATCCACTGTTGCAGCTGCACAGACTACCCAGCAGGCATCTACTACAACCACAACCACAACAAAAGGCAAAGAGGTAATGGATGAATAGTAAGAGACAGAGGCAGGGCAGCCCAGTACTTCAAAAGATCAAATTCAAGGGCAAGCCCCTTTACAGCAAGTTGAACCACCCCAAATACTAGTTTTGCAAACACCTCTCAATGAAGAGAGAGGTAAAAAATGTGATAGAGAGGAGGTCATACCTCCAAGTGGGTCAACACAACAACCAGAGGCCAAGAGGCCAAGAAATGACCCTCAGACCGAGGAAGAAGACATCAGTGAAGAAAGAGCAGAAAACCAAAGTAGAGAAAGACAATCCAACCAGCAGACTACCACTAGTTCATTTCAGTAGGAACAGGCCATGCAGCAAAGCACAGAGGTATCCTCCTCAAGGCAGCAGGGCAAGCAACCAGCTGGAGTCAAAGGAACTTTTAAGGAGATCAAGGCCCAAAATGAACTCTTAAGAGTTCAACTGTATGATCAGTTCTTGAAGACAACACCCTCCAAGCAGCAGAGATTGATGGTAGCATATGACATCAAGGAGGATAAGATGATTTTTACTCATCTTAAGCCTAGATCATCTGCAGACTACACCAAAACAAGTCTAGAGGTCCTCTCCAAGGACATACACCCCATGGACCAGATAGAGCTGCACAAACAGACTGGGGAAATGGTGTATTCCACGCTTGCAGACAAGGCCATGTTGGCCCATCAGTTGAAAGCATCACTGAGGAATACAAATACACAGCTTGATTTGGAAAGGATGTCTTCCACTGCTAAGGAAAACAGAATAAAAACTTTGGAAGACATGATCCTAAAGATCCAAAGGGTATTAAGGCCCTTATGAAGAAAAAAGAGGATGACATTGCTGCACTGAGAAAGCAGGCAAAATTGCCTCCAACCATTCACCCTCAAACAGCAGAACTTGTACAAGAGAAGCAAGTTGATGAGGCCATGGATCTGCTTCTGATGATGAATCAAAGAATATTGCAAATGGAGGCAGAATTGGAAAAGGCATTCCAGGACAAGCAAGGGGAGTCAACCTCCCAGCCCCCTCAAACTTCTACAACTCTTGGCCCTGCCCCTCCTACACAAGCAGCAGCAGCCCCTCCTGCCATTCCAACACCAACCACAGCCACATCAGCAATAGAGGTAACAGCAGCAACAACAACAACAGCAGAATCTAGCATGAGTATGGAGGACTTGATGAAAGTTGTCAAGGAACTTGAGGTTCAGGTGACAGAAACCAATAAAGCCAAAGATAGACTGGCCAAGCTAGAGGCCAGCTATGACAAGTCCAAGGTGACAGTGGCAAATAAGCAGAGAGAGATAAAGGCCTTGGAGGCCAAAGTGAAAGCTTTGGAAAAAGAATTGCTTCTAGGCAAAACTCTAGCAGAAATAAAGAAGATAATCTAGGCCAAAATTGGCCAATCAATCCATGACCAATGGAGGTCAATCTAGGCAATACATGAGCAAATTGAACTGATAGGCATAGCTCATGTTGAAATACAAAAGGCCAGAACAGCACTAGGAATCATGCCTGAGCAGGCCAATAAAATGATACATTTCCTCAATACTCACACTAGGGAGGAATTGGCAGCACTAGAAATAAACAGCAGAACAGACACCATCCTGATAGCCAAGAAAGTGCTAACTTTGAGGAATTTCACTCAAACACTAGAAAGGAAATGTCAGGATATGAAGGCAGAAATTGATGAATTCAGGGAAAAGATGACAGTATTGCAGGATAAACGACCGCCAAGCCTAGTGACTGGCATAGGACAACTGTTGTCATATGTTCAATATATCACAAGGATCAACAATTATGTTGAGAATCAAATAACAGCATCCAGCAGCTCCACAGAAGAAGCAGGGCCTCCCTCTGGGCAGTCTCTGTATGACAAATTAGAAAATTTATTTTTTATTGAGCATGAGATAAATCATCTGTTTGAAGTGCCTCCAAATTTCTATAGATATACAGAAGCAGATGAAACACTGGTAAAAATAAGGAGACATCAGCTACCTCCAGCTGATTGGTGGCAGGCAATGCTGGAAGTTCTGCCCAGGTGATTCCACTATATTATTCCTTTTTGTGAAAATTCAGATCTCAGTCACAGTACAGGTCAGCAAATAATCCATCACGCAGATATCACAGGAAGCATCCATACAATGACTCATCAAAGCACTCAGACAACAGGCTCAACTAACGCAGATTTAAAGACACAGCTACAGCCAACTTTCCTGAGCCAAAAAGTCAAAAGTTGTCTGACAGAAAGATAGCTGCCATCTCAACATTAAATGTTGTAGTTATATATTTCATTTACTTTTTGTAAGAGAGTTGGTGATGCAATTTATTGCACAATAACTCACTATTTAGATATTTTATCCTATTTTTTGTATATATATCCCCTCAAACAATGTATTGAGGGTCGGTTGTAGTGAAACTCTTTCAGAAGAGTTGTATTGTATATCTGAGACATTTTGCTAATACAAATTGCTGGTGGAGTTCCTGGTTCCTATACTGTCTGAAGGTGGAGATGAAGGACTCTGTTATGTTGCAGAATTTCTGTGTCATTTGCTGGAACAATAAGTTATTCTGAACTGTGTTCTTGTCTTTCTGTGTATGCAATAATTCATATATGTTCATGATCATAGTATATAGAGAAAAAGAATAGTTTAGGATTTGTTTGAATACACCCTATGCTCAATCTCTATTTCTAAATATGTTTTCTTCTGGATTAGCCATGGATATGAATTCTTAATTGCTCATGTCTAAACTAATTCTCTCACTGTGAATATTGTTTAAGAATTCTTAATTGCTCTTAATAAATTCTTTTATTTCTCCCCTTGTTAGCGTAGTGGAAGATTCTCAAGTACCTTTCACTCACTAATTTCATAACTTCATTACCTAATTTCAAAAAATTGTTCCACAGATGCCTATCTGGCTTTGCAGCAATACTTTGTCTTCACAACCATACTTCAGCAGCACACTACCTGAACTCCATTGCCCAATGGCCCAAACTGTTCTGTAATTGGTACCTCAGCTCTGTTTGAATTCACCAACCAACCAAATTCAAAACAAAACCAGCACACCATAACTAGCCTAAAATCATCCACCAACAAAGCTAAATCATAAAGAGAGAGCCCTCTCTGGTTGCAGGTAGGCTAGGACCTATAACTAAAATATTGTTTAGTGGTTACCTTGGTTGTATTCCCTTTAGGAAGCAGGGAACAACCTGAGTGATAACAGGGGTATGAGATATCAACCGTATTTGAACTTCACACATGAACATAAGATTAACAAATATATGGACCACTCATCTTGTTAATGTTGGAAGTGTTCCAGAGGTCATTTATTTTAGAGAACAAGGAAGAGAGAGAAAGAAGTAGGGAGGGGGAGAGGGTGACGGGTGACGGGTGACGGGGGAGGGAGAGACACAATTGAGAGGGTTGAGGGAAGGAGGGAGATATAGGAATAAATAAAGAGAGATAGAGGGAAAAGGAGAAGGGGGTTAAGGAGAGAGGGAAAAATGGGGAGACATGGCGGAAAGACAGAGATAGAGATGTGGGGAGACATATGGGTGGGAGACAAAGAAGAGAAAAGGGAGGCATATAGGATGGAGACATATAGGGGGGAGATGAAGAGAATATTGATTAGGAGGAAGATATACAGGGTTAGAGGGGAGAGATAGAGAGAGATAAGTGAAGAAAGAGAGAGAAAGATAGTGACATAGGGAGACAAGAAAATATGGAAAGGGAGAGAGAGATGGAAGGATGGTCACATGGGGAGAGAAAAAAGGGAGGGGGAAAGGGGTGATAGAGAGATATAGATGAGGAAATGAATAGAGAGAGATGAGAGAGTAGGGAAAGGGAGATAGATATAGAAAGAGGAATAACGATAGGGGAGATATAGAAAGGGGTTGAGAGAGTGGGTGCTTATGGGGGTGGGCAAAGGTAGATAGAAGTGGAGATAGAGAGATGAGGGAAGGAAGAGAGAGAGAGAGAGGGATACATGAGAGTCTAGAGAGAGAGAGAGAGAGAGTCATATATCTAGAGAGAAAGAAA